>JAYJLX010094121.1:0-22824 GCA_036873525.1 Chalinula nematifera
AACATTCGAGCTGGTTACTATTCGGCCATTTTGTATCCGTATTGTTACCATAGCAACAGGTCACCTTGACAACGACCCCGTTGCTAACAATATGGACACCACTGAGCCAGTTCAAGAAGAAGGGGTTCAGGAGAATTCAGATAATGCAGAAACAGGGACCGATGAAGGAGGAATATCAAACATGGCAAAAAGTAAGTTATTCTTGGTTAATTGAGGTTTGCTAATCCCTCTGTGTGTGTATAGTTGTGTTTGTAGTGGAGGGCACTGGAGAGGAATTCTCGTTTGACTTTAGTTTACACGACTCGGTAAAGGACATGAAAGAGTGGCTGTCTTCGAGATGGATACGTAATCCAGACACTCTACAACTATCATTCAGTGGTCAGTTATAATAAGCCACTCCCACGAACCCTAGAACACATATACATACATGTATAGCTATATAGATGTATATACATGTATATATATATATATATATGCAGAGTTTGGTTTAGTTTGTCTTTCTTGAGCTGTATAATTGTCTTAGGTGTCTTGTGATATTTTCATATTGAAAGAGTTTATAAATAGTCTATAAGTATAATTCTATCTTGTATATACATGTATATAGGTGAGACACTATCTAATTCAACAACCATTGACCAATTGGGTCCTCTCCCTGGGCAACCCACTGAACTGAGTGTCCTTATACTACCCGACGAGCCTCAATCTACCGCCATGACTACAATCAGTGAGGCCAACGAGCCAATACACATACAACACGAACCACCATTACTACTAGAGGACCATAAGAAACCTCCGCCCCCTATTAGACACTCTGTATTCACAGTACAAGTCAGGACAGGTAAGGACACGATACGTATGGGATATATTAATGTGTTACATACAGTAGTGTTAAGGGTAGAAGTGTTGCTTATCTTAATACTAATGTAGTACCTATCAGACTATGATTTATACGTGCAGTACATGTTTAGATGGGATGTGTTATGTGTACAATTTTTGCTTGCATAGTTTACTTGTTGTTTGTAATAATAACTTCCTTGCTTATTTCATTTTTAACTTTTCTGTTGTTGAAAATTGAAATATTTTTCCCATTAGCTATCGTCAACTCTTCAGGTTGTTTTTTTAAGCATGACAAATTGTGAATGCGCAATGTAATTATTGCCGATTGTGTTTTGTTTTTTAATACCATCGCCATTTAATGTCATTTTCATTATTCAGGCCAAACACTTAAAGAAGTCTTAGTAAGAATGGAGAAACATTTGGTGCACAAGCCATTCCTGGGAGGATACAGAAGCAAGCTAACAGGCGTTGAGTTTCACAATGCTTCAACACAAACAATCCCTAAAATAAAGCATAAAGAGGTACAATACACACTGCATGTACATGCGCATACAATGTATATTCTTACTTAATTTAGAAATAGCTTTTTTGGCATTGCGCTATTGTTTATTATATTGAGTAATAAGTTTCACAATACCTTAACACAAACAATACAGTAAATTTATCTATTGTTTCCCATTGCAACACTACTGAGTGTTGTTAGTATAGTTTATAGGTGTGTTCCTTTGTTTGTCGTAGATACCGTGCTTCGATAGGGATACACAAACAGTGGTTACTTTGAATAAACGACAACAAGTTATGGTTGACGCTGCCACTCAAATGGTAAACTAACCTATTTATTTTAGTCTGTTACTAATAATGTCTTTCATGTGTCCGTTAGAACCAGACAGGGTGCTATATAACCAATAAAACAGATAAAATCATTGTACCAGGGAAATATCAAACTGCTGATGAATATCATGCTAACATACTAGAGAAGGTTGAGTACACTATGCAACACTACACACACACATACTATTTTGAATAATGAAATATGTATTAAAGGGTGTTACTCATGGTGGGTATTTGTATATGTGTGTAGGTATTGATACTACAGAGTTATTGGAGGCGATGGTTGGATAGCCAATATGTGAAGGCACTGAGGGAGGAGAAATACCAGAGAATGACATGGGAAGAGAAGGTTGGGTTGAATGATTGTTGGGTATTGGAGGGTATGTTAATGATGTTAATACAGGAGGCTTTGAGGAAAGCCAAAGAAAGAGAAGAGAGAAAGAAGAGAGAGTTTGAGCGACGAATGAATCCCAGGACAAAGGAAGACTTTGAACTATTATACCATGCTTTGGAGAGTGAGCGCACTCCTTAACTACTGTCAGTACTGTACTATAATCAATATACTGGATTATATTCATATAGTGTGGAGACAGGATGAGTTGAATAGGATTAATGCCACTACCAGTGGAGGGGAGAGGAAGGCAGCGCTGTGTCTATTACTGGAACAGGAAGCTCATCTGATAGCATCCATTGGTAGACATAGGATAGTAGCGGACGAGAAGAGTAAAGAAGATCAAGTCAGAAAATTCCTCGAAGCAGTTCAGTAACAAGGAAATAATATACAATAATCACTTATGATTTTTAACCCCTACCATCCTTGCTTTTCAATAGACTTCGTCTCCAAAGAAGTGGGTTGCGTATGATGGTGAAGTAACCAAGATGGACACTGAATTCACTCTGAGGGCTACCAAATTAAAAGACATGTATGAAACCATTACAATGAAGGGACTAGATAAGGATGAACGTATGGACGCACTATTGACCCTTAAGAGTACTGTCAGGGTATGTCAGTATATACATGTACACGTATATGTACATGTATGTAGTTAACAATACTACTGTATATACATGTAGGAACATGACTGTAGGCTGACTCGAGATATCGTTGAATTGATAGATAGAGAGGCTGATTTACTAGTGAGGGATACTAAATCAGACGTATTAGAGGGTTTGTTTGTTGTACTCATTAGTTAATTGTATTCATGATTACACTACATGTACATGTATGTGTTGCTATAGGTTTGAGGAAACGAATAGCCACACTGTTCTTACAATATTGTAAGACACCTTTGTTTAATCCTGAGGCAGCCAAACATATAAAGGTCAGTCAATCGTAGTAGACTTGTACATGTACATAATATTAATTAATTATAATTGATAATCAGGTCCCTCAGGATCCCACTACACTACGTACCAATATATATTACTGTAAGAGCTGTTGTCAGTACCTTCCATCAACTGATTTCGAACTATCAACCAACTCAAGGTATGTACATGTACATGTACTGTTTGTACAATAATATACATGTACAGGTCTACATGTATAATATACGTGTATGTAGCCGTACATGTACATAATGTGCATTGTATATTGATTTTGTGTGTGATGCATGTATATTTATTATTGTTTGTGTTTCCCATAGAGTGGTTGATCGATGTCGACAGTGTAGAGAGCTGGATAATCAGGCCAGAGCAAGGGAGGATTACACACTCTATAGATCAATGCTAAAGACCATCAGACACAGTGAAGAAAGATATAAGGATGAATCACACATCATATTCCTACTACAGGTTAAACAATAATTATACTTCTACCATGACTAGTATGAATTGACCAATCAAATCGCAGTAACGAGGTTGATAAATCTTGATATAACACCTCCTGGGTAAACCATTACACGGCTTGGGTTATCAAAAGTTATTATATCAAAAATAAACATTGCAACAATAGTCATGGTAGAAGCTGGTTAAATACCTAGGTACGGTTTCTATGGCATTTATCAACCTCCCGACTTCATCGCTTAGTATGATAAATCCCATAGAAACCTTTACCTCGGTATATAATCTATACCTTGGTATATAACCTATACATGTATAATGTACTGTATGTATAATAATGCTTTTGTTGCTGTATCTCTTCAGGACTCTGATCTACGGTACCTGGTTGAGAATATATGGGCGGGGCAGAGTGCCATGAGCGGTGAGAAGGATCTGTTTGAACTGATATTGGTGAGATGGAACATAAAACATCATTGGAGTCCATGGAACTGTATACTACTGACCAGTGATGAGGCAATGACACATGTGAAGCTAGAGAACCCTGAACTGGTAAAGGGAGACTTAATAGTAAAGTCTGTTTACGTTGAGCTGAGAATTTGCTCATTAGATATTCAATTAAAATTCATTAATTATGGCTATACCTTGCCCACGCACTTCAGTACTTAATACATTATGAATGGTAGATTATTGCGCAATATTTGCCAATGAATACTAATGAGCAAATCCTAAACTCAACGTGAATGCACTTTAGTATAAAACATATGTTTATGTACATGTATTATTTTTCTCTTCTCAAGGCCTACGGTTCTCAGTTTGTTCAAAAGGTCAAACACAGACACGTACTAGCCAAGAGTTATTTCACCCGTATTTCTGGAATGAAGGAGAGCATGAGGTCAAAGGTCACTAAATTGCCATTACCAAGACCTAAGGAGAGGGTGATAATGGTGGACGGAACAACCGCTAAACAAACTACTGTTACTGCGAAATAATGATGTATACACATTCAGTAATGGAATCTGAAGATTATTGCTTTATTGTTTTTGAAATAATAATAATAATTATTATTATAGACATGTCGTACTTGTAGTTCTAAACTGAATAATCATAAAAATTAATATTGCAATGAGCATTTTCACAGAAAGAGAAGATTTATTTTCTTTCTATGATATTATGATGTTGATATTGCTCTTCATTGTATTTCAATTGGGTAGTTGTAGCATCTCAACCCCATCCTGTAGTAATGGTAAGAATCTAGTTTTTCTGCGGTGAAGTTATAATAAGTTGTAGGTGATTCATCGATTTCATTTACTTCTATTTTATACTACAGGTATCTATCTGATGTTGGGTAATGATTGTATTGCTAATGGTAAATGGTTTAAAGACAGTGATCTACAGATAGCCAATGGTCAGGATGGGTATTTACATTGTGTGTTACCTGGTGGGACACTCAATGGAGGACAGTGGGTGAAACCTGATGGAGAACCAGTGGACTGTACTACTAGTGGTATTAATGAAAATAATGAACCAGGGACACAGGATCCCGCCTGGAAAAATCCATTCTTTTGTACTAATAATAGTCCTAGTGCTAATATAACACTGTTTCTGGACAATGATGACTACTTTAAACCAACAAAAGCAATTAAAACCTCATCAGATAGTCCAAACACTGTACTGAACACACATTTCATAGAAACAGAGTATAAGTGTTGTCTACCAACTGATTGTTCTGAACCCAACACTAACATCATGACTATTAATGTGTTTGGTGAGTTGTATAATAAATCACAGCAAAATGTACTGTATGTGAACATTGATCATTCCTTATTTTCCTTCCAATGCAGAGCGTGTGTATATTATTGATGTCTATGTTGATCTTCCTCCTGATATAACTGCTATCCCTCAGACCTACACTGCACACTGTATAGTCACTGGAGAGTTCAATACAGATACCACCATTACACGATATTATAATGATTTTGATATTCAGCTGACTCGAACTGAATATTGTGATGGTGGGGATCATAATGGATATAGTTGTACATTGACCAATACCCCAGTCACTACATATAACACACACAGTGATACTAGGGACTATACGGTTATTGTAGAATGGGAGGGGAAGAACGTTAGTAATGGTGGAGTATTCACACAATCAGTTAATAATGGAGATCATAGACACATCTGTACTGCAGCTAGTGGAGCTATTAAACCAGAATACCCAGGAAGAACACAGTCTATTACAGTTAAAGGTATGGGAATTTAGTAATCTATTTCTTTTAATTAAGCCTATTTTTCCCCTCTATCCAGCCCCCAGTTCATCTCCCTCTAATCTCGATATTGTCAGTGTATCTCTCACTAGTATAACCATCTCCTGGACATACCCTAATATATCTGATGTTGATGGATATATAGTCAATGCTAGTAGTATTAATGATTATACTGTAGTTAATACTGCCAGCAATCAGACTACACTGGATGGACTGGTACCGGGTTCTAATTATACCATCACTGTTAGAGCATATCAGGATATACTGGGACCACCTAGTGAAGAGATAATGGTTACTACTAAAAATGACAGTATATTAATAGATATATCAACTGTATTAATGTCTAAAGTGGTTTCATCTTCCATAATTATCGACTCCATCCCATCAGTGGATCAGTCATTTCTTTTGATTTCTGAGACAGTGCCGTTAACAATGGCTGATACCATTGTCCCAATAGCAGCTGAGTCATTGATAACGTTACCCTCAACCTTTAAACAGTATTCAGCAACTTCAGTAATATTGGATTCTTCTAGTAGCTCAGCAACTGGTATATTGCCATCATCAAGTCCATTTGATAGCTTTACCACAGTTCCATTGTTACTAACCTCATTCAACACTATAGTTTCAGCAGCTCCCACTATTACAGTCGACCTATCACCTGATACTCAACTCATCATGATGTCACCTCCACCATCAACTATTATACTATACTCAACCCAAAGTTCAGAAGTTCCATCTCCTTCAGTAACTCAAACTGTTGCAGTGGATTTATCACTTAAGTCTCAGCTCAATATAGCATCACCTCCACTATTAACCACTATGTTATTCTCAGCTGCATCAGGTTCTCCTAGTACAGTAGTTTTATCAATAACTCCTACTAGTACTGTTACAATGGAACCATCCCTGGATGAGCCGTTTAGTTACATGGAGATCTCATCATCTACAGCTATTTCCAGACCCGTAACAGCATCAATACCAAGTAGTGTACCATTACCTTTAGTTTCCACATCACCGGCCACTGGTACAGGTATGGAATCATCAGCTCAGGTTACAATCAGTTCAGTCTCTGGCATACTGTCACCACTGCCATCATTGAATCTGGATAGTTTGACTTTAGTATCCTTCAGTAATAGTAGTACAACCAACAGTACCACCACCATCACCACATCATCAACTAGTAGCAGTATGATTCACTCTACTCCTCATACAATAATGTCCATACAGCATTCATCAATCCGTTATAGGGAAACCACCTATTCTAGACCTGTCTCTAAGGCAAGGTCAGCTACTGTAGTGGCTAGTACCCATAATAGTGCTAAAGATATGCTAACAGAATACCTGAGTACTGCTTCAACCATTGCCGTACCACCAGGTTGTTAAAATATTCATTAACCATTGATTAATTAATTAATTAATTAAAATTATTAATTAATTTAGGTACATCATCAGGATCATCAGCTGTTGTATCAGGAATAGTGAGTGGTTTGGTAGTCACTGTGGTCATACTTGGGATCATACTATTCATATCAATTGGTGTTGTTCTAAAGTACATTAATTATTTTATAATAACTTTACATAATGTATAAAAATAATTATAATTAAACTAAATAATATATTACAACATACATGCATAGGCGAAGATCTAAGAACCAGTTTAAATTCAACTCAGAGTTCAAGTAAGTTATTGTATTATATTATTCCTCAATATTTAATAAGCTCCTTCATCCACAGATTTATTGAGAAAGGTTCAAGAATAGAATTAATGGCATCCGACCCTGTGTCATCATTTCGTAAAGAGAAATCAAATGGCAGTTTAGTACGTCATACAAGTATAGGTATATATACATGTGGCCTCATGTGATAATCTATGTGTAATTGTATTTATATGGAAACTAATAGAGTCAAGTCTGCAAAAAATCTCAACAAACAAGCAAGACAACTTAGATGAGATAAATGCTCCAATCCCTGATGCTGATCATATGTATGAGGTGATAGATGAAGATCAGCACTGTGTCCATTATGAGAACATTGGCAGTCATCATGTATACAAGAAAATGGCTGATGAAGCCCCACCCACATATGATCCCCAGATCCCAGCTACTAAACCAATACAGGTTAATGACCTTCCATCCTGTGTATTGAGACTAACACAGGTTGAATTAGAGTGCGAGGAACAATTTAGTGTAAGTTTAATAAAAATTAGATTATTTACAATAATTATTTCAAATGGCCGACTCTTAATTTAGGAGCTATATAAAGGAGAAGACAAGAGCTGTTCAATAGGATCAGATAAAAAGAACAAAATGTTTAATCGATTCAAAAACATTATTCCATGTAAGCAACATATACATGTGTATACAATAGTGACCCCATCACCTCTCATACATTACCATTATAAATAGATGATGATAATTTGATTAAGCTGAGACCAATACCAAGTCATGAGGAGTATAATAGAGAATACGTGAATGCCAGTTACATTGATGTAAGTCATTACTACATGTATTTGATAGTGTATTATCCTATCTACTATATGCTACATGTATTGTAGGGATACAGTCAAAAGCAAAGGTACATAGCCTCACAGGGACCTAATGAGAACACTGTAGTCGATTTCTGGCGGTTAGTGTGGCAGGAGGATGTCCCTGTCATTATTATGCTAACGAATCTCGTTGAGTCTGCTAAAGTGAAGTGTGAGAAATATTGGCCTCGACAGGGTGAGAGGGAGGAGCCAATCGAGACATATGGACCGTTCACAGTCACTGTTACTGACAAACAAATACAACCAAACAGTGTTATCAGAACTATGCTCATTAAGGTATGTTAAGTGTTTCGTTAATATTATTATGTATGTACATATATATATCTAATTATAATAGTTAAGTTTCTCTGATTCTTGTGGTAAATGTGTTAAGCACTTTCACTTCACCAAATGGCCTGATCATGGTGTACCTGACTCTGCCTCTCCATTAATGAAGTTCCATAACATGATCAAGAAGAACCTAGCTGTTGGATCAGCAGATCAACAACAGCAGTTGAGTGGTCATGGCCCAATCATAGTCCACTGTAGTGCTGGTGTGGGTAGGACTGGTACATTCATTGCTGTGGACATGGCATTGGAACAGGCAGAGAAGGAAGGAATGGTAGACATTGCTGGGATTGTCACTAGACTCAGACAACAGAGAATGAAAATGGTCCAAAATCAGGTCACAAACTTCATCAAAAATATTAGTCTTAATAATATTATCTAGTTTGTCTCTGAATCCATTATTGTATAGGGTCAGTATATGTTTGTATATCAGGTAGTAATGGAGAGTGTAGTGTGTGGTAATACTAGTATACCCTGTCATCAGTTTGCCAGTTCACTAGTTAACCTCTACAGTCATCATGATAAAGGAGGGGTTACACGCATACACAAACAATACAAGGTATTATACACTGTTAGATATACTGTTACCATATATGGTAATTATTATAATTATAGTCTCTGGATATTGTTACATCGTCCAAACATTCTTTTGTCACTGCTATGGAGAACATGGATAAAAATAGGACTGAGAATAATCTCCCAAGTCAGCATAATTAACAGAATTAAACCACTATTATACTATACAATGTGATGATAATATACAGGTGATAAACACAGGGTTGTACTGAAGGATGTGGCTTTGAATTATATTAATGCAGTTTTCATACAAGTAAGCTTTAAGTAATGCTGCATAATGGTCCATAAAGCCCCTACTCTTCGCCACCTCCCCCCTCTATAGGGTTATATGGAGTCCAGACCTTATATTTTAGCTCAGAGTCCAATGGAGAATACAGCCATTGATTTCTGGAGGATGATTCATAACTATAATGTAACAGCGATAGTGATGTGCTGTAGAGAGGATGAGGTAATGAAGTAGATACATAATTATTATTAATTTTTATGTTTTAATTAACCATTAGAAGTGTTGTTATCCATATTGGTTGACACATGAGCAGCTGGGTTTTTGTGTAAAAGCCATGAATACAAGTAGTGAATCTGGTGTGACTATTACGAACTTAGAAGGAACTATTTTGGTTGAAATTGATGTACATGTACATCTGTACTATTTCTTATCTGCATAATTATTATTATTATTAGGCTGACAACCTAACCTGTGAGGTAACTCAGTTCTGCATAACTGATTGGGCGGAGTCCGGTAAACTAGTTAATATTTGTAGTTTATTAAAGGTTATTGAGAAGGTTATTAAAGTACGACAGAACACTAGGGGAGGTCGTATAGTGGTACACTGTAGGTGAGACTATATCACTATAATGGGTGTGAATATCAATTATACCCTTATGATAATTGATTGGTGTTTATCATGTACACTACATGATTATTATATCCTGTATATCCTATAGTGATAGTGTGAGTCGTTCTGGTGTGTATTGTGCTGTTAGTAATGCTATTGAACAGTGTAAGGCTGAAGGGGAGATTGATATATTTCAGGTGGTTAAGAATATCAGAATGAATAAACCTGGAGCTATACCAACCCTGGTCAGTAAGGGTAACATCAATACACCACACTCTGTGTGTAATCATCTCCTTCATTATATAGGATCATTATGTTCTCATCCATAAAGTTGTGGCGGGATATCTTGATGATATTAACCTCTACGATAACTTTAGACAATAGTACACAACACTTGGTTTTAACCAATAACTGGATAATTAGTTTTTAATGTATTGCACAGTTTTCTGCACTGAATAGAAGTTACTATGGTTTTTTAAATTTCATAAGAACTGCGTTGCATGCTGAGCACATTCACCTGTGGCCACAATATAGTTACTGTAGAATTATAGATACAAATCATTCTCACTTAGCTGGTTTTAATGGGTGGAATTCTAGAGGTGACTAAATTATTCTGTTATGTATCTATTAAAAGTGATAATAATTATATTCATAGCTGAGCTTATTTGGAGCTAGGTTTATAGTTGCAATGGCACAAATACCTTCTCTTGCTCTGTGTGTTGCTGTTACTCTAATAGTAACCTGTTGTTCTGTAGTGGCTTCACAATGTCCTCCTGAGGAAGGTAAGCAATACTGATATTATACTTTATAGGATCTAATGTTAGTTCTTCCCTTACACAGGTATCTATCTGATGTTGGGTGGTAAGTGTATTGCTAATGGTACATGGTTTAGAGACAGTGATCTACAGATAGCTGATGGTAATGATGGATATTTACATTGTGTGTTACCTAATGAGGCACTCAATGGAGGACGGTGGGTGAAACCTGATGGAGAACCAGTGAACTGTACTACTAGTGGTATTAATGCAAATAATAAACCAATTTGGGTACAGGATCCAGCCTGGACAAACCCATTCTTCTGTACTACTGATACTCCTAATGCTAATATAACACTGTATCTGGACAATGATGACTACTTTAGTCCAGCATTAGCAATTCAATTTCCTGGGCTTGAAAAACCTAAAACAAACACTTTCTCCATAGAAACAGAGTACAAGTGTTGTCTACCAACAAATTGTTCTGATCCCAACACTAGCATTATGACCATTAATGTGTTTGGTGAGTTGTAATAATTTTAACCACAGCAAATACACTGCAAACCTTGATTATTTCCCTCCCTTCCAATACAGAGCGTGTGTATATTATTGATGTCTATGTTGATCTTCCTCCTGATATAACTGCTATTCCTCAGACCTACACTGTACACTGTATAGTCACTGGAGGGTTAAACGATGCTACCATTAAACACTATTACAATGAGGATAACAGTAATCAACTGACCCAGTCATACTGCGATATGAATCATGATGGCTACTACTGTACATTAGCTACTAATAATGTATCTGTTACTACATATAATACATACAGTGAGACCAGTGACTATGCAGTTACCGTTGAATGGAAGGGGAAGAGTATTAGTGATGGAGTATTCTCACAATCAGTTAATAATGGAGATCACAGACACATTTGTACTGCAGCTAGTGGAAACTCAATAAAACCAGAACACAAAGGAAGAACAGAGTTTATTACAGTTAGAGGTATGTAATAGAAAATTATTTCTGCTTTATATTTATTTCAGGCCTCTCTCGCTATCTAGCCCCCAGTTCATCTCCCTCTAATTTCAGTATTGTCAGTGTGTCCCTCACTAGTATAACCCTCTCCTGGATATACTCTAATATACCTGATGATGTTGTTGATGGATATGTAGTCAATGCTAGTAGTATTGATGGTTATACTGTAGTTAATACTACCAGCAATCAGGCTACACTGGATGGACTATTACCGGGTACTGACTATACCATCACTGTTAGAGCATATCAGGATATACTGGGACCATCTAGTGAAGGGATAATGGTTGCAACTAAGGATGGTTAGTGATTAAAAAATATTTCTTTTATCATTAAGTTTACCATACTATTTATTTCATATAGCTCTCGATCCATTGATGAGTTGGTCCCGTGTATCTCCCATCACTAGTCTACTGGATACCCAGTATAGTATAGAGTGTACTACTAGTAATGTTCACCCTTCACTGGTATACTGGACTGTTAATGGAGTCAAGATGTCTAACACTAACTATACACTAGTCAATGAGTATAACATGACATATAACAGTACACTATTACTGAATCCTAATAATGAACAGGGACAATCAGTGAATGTAACGTGTTCTATAGAGGGAATCAGAAATGCAACAATAATACTGCAAGGTTTGATTAATAATTTTTATATAATTATTTCAGTTTATCTGTTTTATCCTCAGCTCCCTCAGTGGTCCCACAAATAGATACCATCACTCAACTCCTGCCATATAGTACTAATATTAGTATCAATTGGACACTATCAAATGGCTCACTGGATGATATCAATGGGTTTATCGTATTTGTTTCTCCTAATGGGCGTGTGGTTAACTTCACTAGTTCAACAACCCACACTACTGTCACTGGGTTAATGGCTAACACACTCTACACTATCACACTATACACATATAGTGATCTGATATCAATGGGGGTTAATGGAACTATAACTATTGGTAAGAGACATCATTCTTATTTTCTAATTTATTTTTACACTTATTCTCTTTAGCTGAACCAGAAATACCAAGCTCATTGCCAATAAAGTCATCACTCGCAACCACCATTACATCAAATACAGCAATGGGAAATGTTCCTCCATCCATTATAGCAACTACATCAACTACAGCACCATTACCAACTATTACCACTACATCCTCATCATCATCATCAACAATAGGTTAGTGTGTACATGAATATAAATTAATACATTAATAATAATAATTATAATGAATAATAGAAGCTACCCCAACTGACACTAATTCCAGTTCTCTCCCTGCTATTGCTGGAGGTGTTGTAGCTGGTATACTAGTGGTTGCCATTACTATAGCCGTAATCATTATACTGTTAATAGTAATGACAAGGAAACGACGGTATACATTATAGTTAATTAATAGTAATAATTACTAATTATAGTGTTTATTAATTATAGTGGTGAGCCACCAACCCAGCAAGTAAAGGATAATAAACCCAAAGACACACCCCTGGCCATTATTAATGAGAATACAGACACTAAATCAGAGGATGGTATGCACACACACTACACACATGCTGATACTACTATACTGTATAGCTAGAATACACTGGGAACACATACACATGTCTGTGTATATTATTCACAATAGGTTTATTAACTGAGAAGCCATATGAGTCTGTAATAGTAATGAATGAGTCAACTGATGCTACAGAACAAATAACCAATATTGATGATGATACTGATAGTGAGCACGGTGGTAAGGGGGCGGCGGCTCCTCCTGTCAAGAATACTACTGAAAATGAGACTATGTATGCTAGCATACCAACCAATACTAGGGTAGCAGACTATGATAACCAGATACCATCGGTACAACCAGTGAAGAATGAGGAACTATGGGATTACGTAACTAACAGAAATATACAAGCATTCCAAAAAGAATTTAAGGTTATGGGCTAATATACTCAGCTAGTCTGTAATATCAGTAATATGGGCTATAGATCCTTTATTCTGGTGAAGACAAGAAGAGTGATATTGGATCAAACAACAAAGCACTTAATCGTTTCAGAAACATTCTACCTTGTGAGTAATTATATTGGTATTATAAATAACTATTAATAACTATTATTAATTAGATGATGATAATAGGGTTGTCCTCCAAGCTCTAAACCATGATGACTGTCAGAATGGTTACATCAATGCCAGTTATATTGATGTAAGTATAGTATATATAATCCAGCTGCTGATATATGCATTGTATCCCACCTTCCCTTTCATAGGGCTATAGTATGCCAAGGAAATTCATAGCCACTCAAGGTCTGGTTCAGTAGAAAGTTACAGTAATTGAATATCTGATTATATTACAGTACAACAGGCCCTCTTTACAACATAATTATTCGCAAGTCATTTATACACCAATATAATAATAAAGATATTGATCCTGTACATACACATACATAACATACAGTTATATGGCTGTAGGCTAGGCATTAACGTGACCCCCTATATATTCATTAATAACACCAGTACATGACCCTATATACCTATTAATAACTTATGTAGGACCAATGAGGAATACATTGATTGACTTCATGAGGATGATATGGTTAGAAAGGATACATGTTGTTGTCATGGTAACCAACCTGTTTGAGGCGGGTAAGAATAAGTGTGATCAGTACTGGCCCTCATCAGGGGATAATGCTATGGACTACGGACCATTCACAATTAAACTGAAGAATGAGATGACATACCCTGACTATGCTGTGAGAACTATAGAGATAAAGGTATATACAAGTTATTATTGCTATTAATCTCTGCACTATGTTACCTTATCCTATATTTATAGTTTGAGGGTAACACCCGCTCTATTACGCAATATCAGCTGACGTCATGGCCTGATCACGGGGTACTGGAGTACCCTACTCCTCTAATAGTAGTCCATAAACGAGTAATGACCCAATGGAAGTCATTAGGTGGTCCTCTATTAGTCCACTGTAGTGCTGGTGTGGGTAGGACTGGTACATTCATTACATTAGACATGGCATTGGAACAGGCAGAGAAGGAAGGAATGGTAGACATTGCTGGGATTGTCACTAGACTCAGACAACAGAGAGTCAATATGGTTCAAACAGAGGTTAGAACATACAATGGGAATATACATGTAGTGGCTATAATTAGTTACTGATAAAATTAATTAATTGATATCTGTCATGTTGTGTGAGTCTTGTTTGTGCTGTAAAACATCATTTTAATGGATGCATTTGAGACAATTAAAGTGTTAGTTATAAAGGAGCCTCTCTTTATACTTTACTAAGAGGTTGAATGATAATATACTACAGATAATTCAATGTCCTTTATTGAGTGGTGCCATTTAGAGAGACGTCTTTAATGTAATAGATCTGTTCCACAGTAATAGTATAAGTAGGTGTGTTGTGTATATATTCATGATCTATTGTGTATTGAAGTATAGGGTGTGTGGGTTACATGTAATATAATATCTAATGAATACTGGTATATCAATCATATATCATTTACTGATATATCAATAACACATTAATGAATATAATTAAACAGAAGTATACTGGGTGGATTATTAATTGGGTAATTATATTTTAATTACCAAAGCACATTAATCACCAGTAGACAGACATAAGAGGGTCAATAGAACACTGCACAAGTACTGTACAGTCAAGCTTTAACACAATATCTGTCTATATTCTATCTAGTCTCCACAGACTTTATGTCATACGTGTATTATCTATACTATTATTACATTAGGATCAGTATATGTTTGTCCATGATGCTGTACTTGATGTACTCACATGCCGTAATACTGAAATAGTGTCCAACGAGTTTGTATCTGAACTGAAGCAGTTAAAGACAGCTGCTAATGATGGAGGGATACTGGATGCACAGTATACACTATTATCCCAGGTATCACCCGATCCTGATGAGATCATTAAGGATAAGGCTGAGTCATACCCTGACAAGAACAGATCCAATAGATACCTACCTGGTAAGCTATGGATAAACCTACAGGACATATTTTAATGTGTGTATCCAATTATTAGCTGATAAACATGTTGTTCCATTACAAGAGAGAGGAGGTTACATTAATGCAACATTTGCTAAAGTAAGCACAGTCAATCTAACAGTATATTATAATCAATAAATCATGTGTTATATATGGTCCATTAGGCATATGGTAAACTACGTGGTATTATAATAACCCAGAGTCCAATGGAGAATACTGTTAATGATTTCTGGAAGATGGCAATGCAGTATCGTGTACCAGCCATTGTAATGTGCTGTGATATAATGGAAGATGGAGAGGTAGACACAATACATAGAGAGGGGTAGGGGAGGGTGTAGTCAACCATTATACCAATATGTTATATTGATTATGTATAGACTTATTATAATACATAACAATACTGTAGGAGTCTTGTCATCAGTATTGGCCCTCAATGGATGAACCAGTAGTTTACGCTGAACAATTCCAAGTCACTATGAGCTCTGAAACACATGAAATAGCAGGAGTCACTATTAGAACATTCACTATTAAATCGATAGATAGTGTAAGCCAGTATATATACAGTATGTAGTATATTCTGTACATATGTGTATGTGTACATAATACTGTATAGGATGATGATACAGAGTGGGTTGTTAAACAGTACCATATTACTGGCTGGCCCTCTAATGGTGTGATCACTAGTCCTGAATCATTACTATCAGTAATGGAGGGTGTTATTAATGTACAGAAGAGGACTGGAGGTGGACCTGTAGTGGTTCACTGTAGGTATGTGGCAGCTGCTATATCCCTATATATAGGCTGTGTGTATTATATTCCCTTCTCCCTATATTATCCTATAGTGATAGTGTGAGTCGTTCTGGTGTGTATTGTGCTGCTAGTAATGCTATTGAACAGTGTAAGGCTGAAGGTATAATAGATGTATTCCAGACTGTTAGAACACTCAGGATGAATAAACCAGGAGCAATTACTACACTGGTATGCTATTATTATACAGTGTTACATATAATTAGTATGCGTGGGCGTAATCATTACCTTTTCTCCTATTAGGACCAGTATATCTCTATCCATGATATCGTTGCTGCCTTCCTCACTTCTAATGTAGCTTATGCTAACTTTATATAATTCATTGTGACTATACTGGTAGTTAGATTAATTACTGTAACCATAGTTAATAATAGCAATTTTTATATGCTGTGATACTTGTGTGTTTACTACATACTGTTGAGTGATCGATTTAAACTTTTACATATTCTCTGAGTATCTTTTAGTAAAGCATGTCAGATTCTTGTTTTTGTAAGGCTTTTTTTAATGTGCAAATGTTTTAGATGATCAATTTTTACACAGTGCAAAATGTTATTCTAGTGAGTTGTAACCAATATTCATGATTATACTAGTTTGGGAGTGTTTGTTACAATGACTCAGTTTTCTTCTCTTGCTGTGTATGTTGCTGTTACTGGTCTAATAGTAACATGTTGTACTCTTGTGACTTCACAATGCCCTCCTGAGGAAGGTAAACACCACTGTCATCATTACCTTATAATGTAATGTTACTTCTTCCCTTACACAGGTATCTATCTGATGTTGGGTGGTGAGTGTATTGCTAACGGTACATGGTTTAGAGACACTAATCTAGAGATAGCTAATGGTCAGGATGGGTATTTGCATTGTGTGTTACCTAACGAGACACTCAATGGAGGACAGTGGGTGAAACCTGATGGACAACCAGTGGACTGTACTAGTGGAGCTACTAAACAAGATCCATTCCTTTGTACTGAGGATATGAGTAACTCTAATCATGCTAATATATCGCTATACCTGGAAACAGATGCAGACTTTAAACCTACTGCTGGAATAAGCGGTGGTGGTATAAATATTGATATAGAAACAGAGTACAAGTGTTGTCTACCAACTGCTTGTTCTGATCCCAACACTAACATCATGATCATTAATGTGTTTGGTGAGTTGTATGATAAAGCCACAGAAAACTAATCATTCCTTCCCTTCCAATACAGAGCGTGTGTATATTATTGATGTTTATGTTGATCTTCCTCCTGATATAACTGCTATTCCTCAGACCTACACTGTGCACTGCATAGTCACTGGACAGTTAGACCAAGCTAACATTAAACACTATTATAATGATGCTGATACTCAACTGAATCAGACATGTGGTATAGATCATGAGGGATATAGTTGCACATTGAGCAGTATTCCGGTTACTACATATATCACATACAGTAATACCAGTGACTATGTAGTTATTGTTGAATGGGAGGGGGAAAGCATTAGTAATGGAGTATTCACACAATCAATTAATAATGGAAATCACAGACACATCTGTACTGCAGCTAGTGGTAACTCTATTAAACCAGAACACAAAGGAAGAACAGAGTCTATAACAGTTAGAGGTATAATACAAGTAAACCATAAATGCTTTGTTAATCATTTACGTTTAACATTTCCTCATCCAGCCCCTAGTTCAACTCCCTCTAATCTCAGTGTAGTCAGTGTGTCCCATACTAGTATAACCATCTCCTGGACATACCCTGATATATCTGATGATGTTATTGATGGATACGTAGTCAATGCTAGTAGTATATATAACTATACTGTAGTTAATACTGATAGTAATAACCAGACTACTACACTGGATGGGCTATTGCCGGGTATCAACTATACTATCACTGTTAGAGCATATCAGGATATACTGGGACCACCTAGTAAAGAAATGATAGCTACAACTAAGGATGGTTTGTAGTGAAAGAATTTCATTTCATCACTATCTATTTCTTATTCTATTTTATATAGTTTCCCAGCCATTAATCAAATCATTTCGTGTGTCTCCCATCACTAGTCTATTGGATACCCAGTATAGTATAGAGTGTACTACTAGTAATGTCCATCCTTCACTGGTATACTGGACTGTTAATGGAGTCAAGATGTCTAGCACTAACTATACACTAGTCGATGAGTCAGACATGATGTATACCAGTACACTATTACTATATCCCAATAATGAACAGGGACAATCAGTGGATGTAACGTGTTCTATTGCTGGTATTAAGGATGCAACAACACCACTAAAAGGTTTATGAAATTTTATTGCAATATCGTTTTACAATCTGAATTTTATTTTCTCAGCTCCATCAGTGATCCCACAGATAAGGAACATCACTCAAATATCAAACACTAGCATTGATATCAGTTGGACACTGTCTAATGGCTCATCAAATGATATCAATGGGTTTCTTCTGTCTGTTACTCCTAATGGGCCTGTGTATCAGCTCAACAGTTCAGCCACACACAAGACTATCACTGGATTAATAGCTAACACACTCTACACTATCACACTATACACATACAGTGATCTGATATCAATGGGAGTCAATGGAACTATTACTATTGGTAAGAGATATCATTTATATATTTTGATGATAGTTTATAACATCACCCTCTTATAGAAATATCAAGCTTATTTACTATGGGGTCATCACTCACAACCACAATTACATTAAGTACAGTATTGGGTAATGTTTCTTCATCCATTATATCAACTACATCAACTACAAATGTACCATTACCAACTACTACCACTATACCCCCATCATCATCAACAATAGGTTAGTGTACATAGGTATACAGTGGAACCCCTCTTAAAGGACACCCCTCTATAAAGGACACCTCTCTATAAAGGACGCTATTTATTTCCCCAAAATGGCATTTATTGTATAAATTGACCTCTGTAGATAGGACACCTCTCTACAAAGGACACTTTTCTCTGTCCCCAAGGTGTCCTTTGTATAGGGGTTCCACTGTAGATCAATACATTGATAATCATTATAATAAATATAGGAACTCCTGTGTCTGATACTAACTCCAGTTCTCTCCCTGCTATTGCTGGAGGTGTTGTAGCCGGTATACTAGCGGTTGCCATTACTATAGCCATAATCATTATACTGTTAATACTAATGACAAGGAGACGACGGTTAATTATAGTTAATTAATTAATTATTATTAATTATAGTGTTTATTAATTATAGTGGTGAGCCACCAACCCAGCGAGTAAAGGATAATAAACCCAAAGACATACCCCTGGCTGTTATTAATGAAAATACTGACACTAAATCAGAGGATGGTATGCACACACACACACACACACATGCTGATATAACATGCATCATACATACATGTGCATATTGACATATTGTATACAGTATGTACTGGGTATGTAAACATATAGCATATAATTCACTATAGGTTTATTAACTGAGAAGCCATATGAGGCTGTAATAGTAATGGATGAATCAACTGATGCTACAGAACAAATAACCAATATTGATGATGATACTGATAGTGAGCACGGTGGTAAGGGGGCGGTGTATGCTAGCATACAAACCAATACTAGGACAGCAGACTATGATAATCAGATATCATTGATACAACCAGTGAAGAATGAGGAACTATGGGATTACGTTACAAACAGAAATATACAAGCATTCCAACAGGAATTTAAGGTTAGTGGGCTAATATACTCTTGCTAATCTTTTAATGTCAATAATATGGGCTATAGATCCTTTATTCTGGTGAAGAAAAGAAAAGTGACATTGGGGCAGGCAATATGGCAACAAATCGCTTTAGAAATATTCTACCTTGTGAGTAAAATACATTGATATTCCAGCTTTTAATAACTATTAATTACTATTATTAATTAGATGATGATAACAGGGTTGTCCTCCAAGCTCTAAACTATGATGACTGTAAGAATGGTTACATCAATGCCAGTTATATCGATGTAAGTATAGTATTATATAGCCTATAGTTCACAGTATGACACTAGCAGAACATTACTAATTTATTTCAATGTAAATGTTGCCTAAAAATGCATGCCGCAATTTATGTAAACCCTGGGCTAATGTAATTATATTAGTATATATCCAGCTGCTGATGTATTCCTTCCCCTTTGCATAGGGCTATAGCATGCCAAGGAAATTCATAGCCACTCAAGGTTAGTTCAGTATAATGTCTCGTCGAACATAATTATGTTGATTATTGACTGTAAAATATTTCTATTCTACATAGGACCGATGAGGAATACATTGATTGATTTCATGAGGATGATATGGTTAGAGAAGGTACATGTTGTTGTCATGGTAACCAACCTGTTTGAGGCCGGTAAGAATAAATGTGATCAGTACTGGCCCTCATCAGGGGATAATGCTATGGACTACGGACCATTCACAATTAAACTGAAGAATGAGATGACATACCCTGACTATGCTGTGAGAACTATAGAGATAAAGGTATATACAAGTTATTATTGCTATTAATCTCTGCACTATGTTACCTTATCCTATATTTATAGTTTGAGGGTAACACCCGCTCTATTACGCAATATCAGCTGACGTCATGGCCTGATCACGGGGTACTGGAGTACCCTACTCCTCTAATAGTAGTCCATAAACGAGTAATGACCCAATGGAAGTCATTAGGTGGTCCTCTATTAGTCCACTGTAGTGCTGGTGTGGGTAGGACTGGTACATTCATTACATTAGACATGGCATTAGAACAGGCAGAGAAGGAAGGAATGGTAGACATTGCTGGGATTGTCACTAGACTTAGACAACAAAGGACCAAGATGGTGCAAACAGAGGTAATAATACAATGCTTAATCATCTATGTATATCTACATGTGTGATTGCCATGTGTGATACCTATATGTCTGTGTGATACCAATACAATACATTATGTGTATAATACAATACATTATGTGTGTATTGTGTATGTAATACAGTATACGTTACTGTGTATAGTGTATTTGTATTCATATTGTAGTGTGTATTGGGCTATAGGGTGTGTGCTTCCTGTGTATGATATTCAATAAATATCATTATATATCAACAACACATTAATAATTATAATTATAGGGTTATACCCATGAACCCCGCCCATATATACACTAAAAATATATATATGCTATGTAATGAGCTAATGATAAGACTCACTGGACTTTCAATAGGATATGCTTTACATTAACATTATAATATATTATTATTACATTAGGACCAGTATATGTTTGTTCATGATGCTGTACTTGATGTTCTCACATGCCGTAATACTGAGATACTATCCAATGAGTTTGTATCTGAACTGAAGCAGTTAAAGACAGCTGCTAATAATGGAGGGGTACTGGACACACAGTATACACTATTATCCCAGGTATCACCCGATCCTGATGAGATCATTAAGGATAAGGCTGAGTCACACCCTGACAAGAACAGATCCAATAGATACCTACCTGGTAACCTATGGATAAACCTACAGGACATATTTTAATGTGTGTATCTCTTTTATTAGCGGATAAACATGTTGTTCCATTACAAGAGAGAGGAGGTTACATCAACGCAACATTTGCTAAAGTAAGTATAGTCAATCTTTAACAGTATATTATATATGGTCTATAAATCATGTGTTATATATGGTCCATTAGGCATATGGTAAACTGCGTGGTATTATAATAACCCAGAGTCCAATGGAGAATACTGTTGATGATTTCTGGAAGATGGTAATGCAGTATCGTGTACCAGCCATTGTAATGTGCTGTGATATAATGGAAGATGGAAAGGTATAGACACAATACATAGTGAGGGGTAGGGGGTGGAGTCAGCCACTATACCAATATATATGTTACATTGATTATGTATAGATTTATTATAGCACGTAATAATAATACTGTAGGAGTCTTGTCATCAGTATTGGCCCTCAACGGATGAACCAATGGTTTACGCTGAACGGTTCCAAGTCACTGTGAGCTCTGAAACACAGGAAATAGCAGGAGTTACTATTAGAACATTCACTATTAAATCAATAGAGAGTGTAAGCCAGTATACAGTATGTATTATACCCTGTATATGTATGTGTATATATATGTATGTATGTGTGTATGTGTGTGTATATACTGTATAGGATGATGATACAGAGTGGGTTGTTAAACAGTACCATATTACTGACTGGCCCTCTAATGGTGTG
>JAYJLX010094232.1:0-22821 GCA_036873525.1 Chalinula nematifera
TACATATCGTGGTGAACTCAACAAACAGACAACCTATTGAGAATAGACTAACCTGCTCACTCAGTATACCACACAATATACAGGTAAGCTTGTACTGCACATGAGTTTATATAATTATCTCTTATATAAACAAATACAGCTTGACTTTGTGTCATTTGATTTATCTGGAAATTTTAAAAAACTAATTAAAGTGAAAGCAGGGAAATTACAATACTTAGCTAATTCAGCAAACTTTGCGAGATTTTTCTTTCACCAGTAAGTGCCATCACACTGTATTCCCCTTTAATAATGTTACATTACTGATCTCATAGGTTATTCCCTGATCTGCCACATGTATTGTATTTGGATGTGGACATTATTGTACAGCATGATATCAGTGAACTATGGAGGGAAGTGATCAATAGCACTGCATTATTAACTGTTGTACCAAGGTAGGGTATATTTTTTACACTATACAAGTTATTTATGGTTATTAATTTTGCGATTTTTGTAATTATCCATGTTTAGGTTTAGGTTGTCATCCTGTTCGAAGTTATTTTCATTACGTATGATTGGTCTGTATCGTAAAAGGTATGCATGTGTAACATGTGTATTGCATGTATTGTACATACTATCAGGAGGCAACGAAATTATACATGGGATGTTATGGGTATTCCTGAAGATCTAGTAATGTGGCTCATATTCCAAATTAAAAGAAGAGCTTTGAAAATTTTGATTTATAATTTTGCTGGTTGCTGTTTTCTTTGACTGAGCCTGCCCCCTGAGCCACATGCATGTTATGTAAATGTGTATGGTTGATATGATGGGTTAACTGATTCTTTGACATGAATTTGTATAATTATATTATTATATCCTTCGTCCACGCAAGTGGATGGCAAGGGATATGTGAGTTGTCATGTTTGTGAGTGAGTGAGTTAGTTTGTAAGTTAACAAAATGTCAATATTAAACAACTGGCTCTCCCAAAATCTGAGTGTCAATGGTTCAAAGTCGGTCATAGTGACAGTTATTGCTGATTGTCTTACTCTAGTGGTTTGCTATCTTCTCGTTTGAGCTATAAGTTGCAAAAATTGTTTTACCTTCCCTCCACAGTATATGCGTATTGTTTAAGTGCTGCTTTCTGTTACTTTTGTGAGTTATAACATAGAAAGTAAGTAACTTTACATAGATGTTCTTAGTTTTCTTGTAAATTCCAATTGTTTGATGATTGTACAGTCAAAATGGTGATTTTCACACGACTGTCACTTCGTTGTTTTAATGAGTTTTCTTTTGAGCTTTTCACAGAAGGTGTAATTAAGTCACAGTATGCAATGCCACTATTCAAATCTCTTCGTTAGCTTGTTTTCAAGCAAGTTTACAAAAGCCGTGGTTAAGGTTAATAGTAAGTGAAGCTGTGCCTTTCTTGATTTTTTTGTAGGCTGAACAGCTTTATCACAGTTACATCCAAGTTTACTGTACTAGTACACGATTGGCAATGAGTATAGCTGATGCTAAGGGCAAGGGATCTTCACCTTCAAGTGCATTTATTAATCATTGAATAATACATTATGACACTGATATTGTTGTTTCTGTAGATTTGGTAAAAACTTGATTAAAATGAAATGTACCAATTTCAATGCTGGTGTTGTCGGATTTAATTTGGATAAATGGCGGAAAAACAGAGTGATGGATGAAGTGAAATACTGGATGGGACAGAACTCTAAGAAACTTTTGTGGGGTTTGGGCACCCAGCCTGTCCTTCATGTGGTATCAATAGATGATTACAAGATAGTTGATAAACGTTGGAATCTTCAGGGTTTAGGACACATGAAAGTGTCAGAGAGTAAAGTTAGCAAAGGTTATATTCTGCATTGGAATGGAATAGGTATGTGTGCCATAAGTACATGTGGTCCGCATGGTATATGAGCTATAGATTATTTTGTCTCTCTCTCTCTCCAAATGTAATATAGACAAACCGTGGGGCAAACGTTTGGGAAAAAGACCAAATGCCGAACGACGAGAATTTGTTAAAAAGCATGACCATGTTTGGAAGGAGTATTACAAGGAGGAATGCAATAAGAAAGGAAAGTGTGTATTGGATGCCACCAATGGAATTGCCCACTGTGTTTGTAAATCAGGCTATAAAGGAAAGCTATGCAGCGATAAAGAATAACACGTACTGCATGTTTTTGTTGTTTTTTCTTTTCAATATTTTTTACTCTTTTCAACTGATTTTTTTTATTGATTTTTAAGTAAAATAAAAGTGGGTGTGGCTGGTAAGGTTGATGCCCCTGATTGCGCTAAAGGCTAAAGCTGGCTCTTTAGTGTAGTGTATGACTCCTCGGTGTACGAGATATGGCTGTTTTCCGTTCCAGGCGAACTCGTTTCTTGGTTTTAGTATGGACGTTGCTAGGATCTGTCAGTGTGTTTTTATATATGTATATTAGCCGCTCAGTAGCTACAACCGCCTCATCTACTATAGGTTAGTCGTCCTATAAATCTATTCGCGCGATAATATATAAATATATAATTTTTTTTCCTTCTCACTATTTGCCACTACTTAGACCAAATTTTAGCTAAATCAAAGAAAGAGTTGATCATGCAAAAGTAAGATGTTAATGTTGTCGTGCTTGGTATAAAATAACGATATTATACATAATATATAATTTATATTCGTTTGTATAGTACACTTGTATACCGCGGCCAACTGGACGACGTACAACTGCTTAACAATTCACAGTCTAATAGGCAGTACCAGTATATCTTCCATGCAGTGAGTTATTGTGTTATGTAGCCCAGATTCGTATCATGCCACACCCATGGGTATATAGTCTCTATCTCGTCCCTAGACTCCCACGCATAACAAGCAAAAGGGAGTCTGGCACACTGAGTCAATTTTCTCGGCCCTTGATGAGGAATTTCTTCTGACCAATCCAGAGTCGTTTGCTTAAAAAATGTCACTATTTTGACGACTATAAAGCCTGACAAGTTACCATTTCACTGTTAAAAAAAAGTAATCAAAGTTTGTGTCACGATTTCACTTCCTGGGCCAAGGAAATTGACTCAGTTACCCCAGACTCCTTTTCGCTTGTTAGATGTGTGGGAGTCAGGGGATGAGACTAAGTTATATAGTCTCTATCTTCTGACCACGCCCTCCCATGCCTTACTACCGTAGCGGAAATATTTCGTGGCCCAAAATTTTCGTGGATTTCGTGGTTATCCGTTTATCAACGAATCAGTATTTAATCCACGAATTATGTAATTACACATGGTAAGGTACGCGCACGTGCAATCAACACCACGAAATTTTTACCACGAAATCTGTCATATTTCCTTATCCATGGAAATTTTGGGCCACGGAAATTTTCCGCTATACGGTATTCACATGTGCATGGTGCTGGAGGGTGTGGTCTACTGACCATATCACTTTGATCCAGTATAATGCATTTTTGAGTATTTTAAAGGTTAAAACTAACATTAAGAACTTGTACTTAAAAACGAATAAAATAATATCTTACAGCATATGCTTACCATATGCTATCATAGCAAGTGGTCTGGGGCCTATGCAAGACATTTGTTATCAGCCAGCCTTGCATCGTGTTGCATGACGGCTGTAGTAAGACACACCCACTATTCTACAAGGGAAAGAATTTAGGGGCATGCCTCCTGGCCGACATGGGCCTGAGACTTGGTCGTACTTGAGTCAAACATGTACATAATGCACACCATCCCATTTTTATAATTGCGAATTGCGAAGTTTTATTCTACTCGCAATTATTAAAGTGCAATGTGCAATCAATCGGTATTATTTACACATGCAAATGCATAGAACCACCATACAATTTGCAATTATTAAAAAAGCATTCCCCCCCCCCCACCCCACCACCTTGTTTTTGTGGATTTACAATGGTATGGTGGTTATGTTAGTTTAGAAATGGAAGCCTTGTAATCCAGCCCATGCCATTAGCAAACAATTTTGTGTTAAGTAGTATAAATATGATATTGTAACCACGAAATAAACCACACTAACTTTAATGGCTTTATGCTTTAAAGGTATATGTATCCTCTATGGCAAGACTATTGATTAAGGATGTAATTGATTTTGTGGTTTGACGAATGTCAAATTAAACGTCTAATCTGAAAGTGTGTTAGCAACATTCATAGCAGGAAGGAGCCTGGATATTTTTGGTTTTGGGGGGTTTTGAAGCTCCAAAACTATTGATATTGTTCGATTACTGATTATTAAACGCGCGCTCAATCAAGCATCATGCATGCTCCAATTATTAATCCCACTATAAGATACTTAAATTACATTTTCCAAGTAATTTTAATTATTGTTGTGTTTATATATAAACATCCATGTATGTCGATGTAACATAAGCTATGCATAAATTCGGCACTAAAGGATGTAGGAGGGGTAAACAAAGTTATGTGTATTTTGACCACGCCCACTGGTTAGGAATTTTGTATGGAACAAGCATGTGACCTTAATCTCTTGTGTTACAGAAATTGTCATAGCCTGATTGATAATAAACAATAGGTTAACTAGTAGTCAAGCTATAGCTGCTTAGAGTTTAAAGTCCATTTGCGATCACTTTGCACACGGAAATTGTGCGTGGGCAGTAGCTATCATAAGTATATTATGAAAGTATACCATACTTTCCTTATGGATAATAACAGTGAAATCATGATCTATAGGTGAAACTAGCATTAGTAGTGTCAACAGAACCGCCTTACTTGTAAGGAATCTCAGTACTTTTTGAGTTATTGTATGTTTCCCTAAGTGCAAAGTGAAATGGACTTTAGTATTTCCATTTTAATTTCCTGCTAATGCACAGTTGTCATAGTGTTCATTGTTTAAGGCTGATCCAAACTATAAACGTAATGAAAGCGAATACACAAGGAAGAGTATGAATCGTTTCACGTTCCATTAACAATTTATACTCTTCTTGTCTATTTGCTTTCACTACACCATATGTTACATTTATGTTACATTTATGTTACATTAATTTTATGGTGTGAATCAGTCTTAACTCACCAACCAGTGGGCATATATCAAACGCCCACATTGAGACATATCAGAGGTCAAAGGTCACACTCCTGTGTTGCTATCTAATATAATATACATTGCGCACACTTTATACTGTTTGTAATATTTTTAAGTTTAGCCATCACAAATGTGTATCGCATAATGCTACTTTACAGTGTGGTTTAATATTATACAGGGTAAAAACTCTCCTGGAGGGAATATAATTAAACAGATGTACAATACTACACAGCTCTCTATTGAGGATCTAATGATAGAATGTGAGCGGACATTAGGGTGTGTGGGGTTTACACCTGATGGAGTATTGAAACGATTTATACTACCTTACAATAACTGGACTAGCACAAGCAGTGGAATTTATACATTAGGTCAGTGGAAGGTATATTGTATCATGTATTCCATGTTATTCTGTATAATATACTGACAGATAGTAATTATTGTGAATTAAAGGAGGGCCATAGTTGCAGTCAAAACACTACATGCTTAGATACTCTAATAAATGGCACATACTCGTGTGTACCAACTACACCCATTGCAACAGATCATCCAAACGATAGACACACATCAACGGAACCTTCCACTAGTATATATACTGACTCCTCCCCTTTATCATCAAATATTCACATTGTTGTATCAGTTGATCGTACACTATTGGACGGACTAGTTGCTATGATACAATCAGTTATAGAACATACTAACAGTAAGGACAATACTGTGATACATATCGTGGTGAACTCAACAAACAGACAACCTATTGAGAATAGACTAACCTGCTCACTCAGTATACCACACAATGTACAGGTAAGGAATGTCTTTGTACTTCACATGAGTTTATATAGTTATCTCTTATAAACAAATACAGCTTGACTTTGTGTCATTTGATTTATCTGAAAATTTTAAAGAACTAATAAGAATCAAAGCAAGTCATACACAGTATTTAACCAGCCCAGCAAACTTTGCAAGATTTTTCTTTGAACAGTAAGTGCTGTCATCCAATATCCCATTGTAATTATGTAGCATTGTCTCATAGATTATTGCCTGATCTTCCATATGTATTGTATTTGGATGTGGACATTATTGTACAGCATGATATCGGTGAACTATGGAGGGAAGTGATCAATAGCACTGCATTATTAACTGTTGTAAAGAGGTAAGTATATTTGTTACACTATACAAGTTATCATCAGGTATTGCTTATTTGCTTTACAATTATTGCTTGATTTTTATATCCATGTGTAGGTTAAAGATGACGTCCTGTTCAAAGTTATTTGCAGAACGTATGATTGGTCTGTATCGTAAGAGGTGGGTGTTTTCTAAATTGTCTAAAACACCATAATATTATATAATAATCAGCAGTAGCCAATAAAACCACATGTTTTTGTATGGCTCAGTCCTGCATGATTATATATAGTATTGTATGTTATCCTACTTGACTGATTAGCATGACACTATAGCTATTATTATTCTTTTTATAGATTTGGTAAGGATTTGACTAAAATGAAGTGTACTAGATTCAATGCCGGTGTTGTTGGATTCAATCTGGACAAATGGCGGAAGGACAGAGTGATGGATGAAGTGGAATACTGGATGGAAGAGAACTCTAAGAATCTCTTGTGGGGTTTGGGTACCCAGTCTGTCCTTCAAGCAGTATCAGTAGGCGATTACAAGATAGTTGATAAGCGATGGAACATTGGAAATTTAGGAATGGAGGCAGCGTCAACGAATAAAATTCGAAATGGTTATATACTTCATTGGAATGGAAGAGGTTATTAAAGGGATATAGCATGTACCCACCCAACTATTATAGTTATTTGTATTCTATCTTTCACATAATATATAGACAAACCATGGGGTAAAAGCATGGCAAATAACCCAAAAGTCAAGCGACGGCTATCTGTGAAAAGGAATGACTATGTTTGGAAGAAGTATTACAAGGAGGAATGTAACAAGAAAGGGAAGTGTGTATTAGATGCCACCAATGGAACCGCCCACTGTGTTTGTAAACCAGGCTATAAAGGAAAGCTATGCAGTAATAAAGAGCGATTATAAAAACAGATCAGGAAGTATAAACTCATCAATTTCAAATTTATATATTTCATTTTACTCATTATTATAGAATATTAATTTAAACAATCATAATAATATTATGCAGACCATGCAACTGTCAGTCGACATCACAGTACCCTGTGTGGAATGAATGGCAATATGCTAACTGGTTCGGCAATGCAGATTGGTTTCAGCATCACTGAGGATCATCGATTGTGCTGCCAGCTGGTGAACTTAATTGTTCTGTCCTTTGTACAAGAGGAAAGCCAGAAGTATCCGGCTGTATTAGATGCCTCCGGATGCACTGTACTTTTACAGCACTATATAGCATATAAAAAAATGACCACGTACAGCATTTAATGCTGCTTGTTCGTGGTCATTTTTTATATGCTGCAGATAAATCAAATGACACAAAGTCAAGCTGCATTTGTTTATATAAAAAATGATTACTAAAGTCCATTTGTGTCAGTTCACTTTACACTCAACCTACAATATCTCAAAAAATACTGAACCAATTTAAAAAGTATGACAAGTATAGACGGTTCTGTTGATAGATCAACTAACGACTAGTATCATCACTGTATTTATGGTTAAAATTCTCTTTTATGGTTGAGCAGACGCCCACACACAATTTCCGGGTACCGGTGCGGTTGTTCAAATGGGTGTGGCTGCCGGCCGACAATTCTCCGCGTTTTCGACAAGATCATGCATCAATGATGGCCGCCGATCGTTCCAGGGCTAGGCGAACTCGTTTCTTGGTATTAGTGTGTATGTCGTTAGGATTGGTTATCGTGTTTTCATATATGCATATCAGCAGGTCAACCTCCATGTCAGGTCCATCATTTATTATTATAAATTATGAACTATATACATGAGCCTATAGACGTATAATTTTACTATACTGAACTGATTTTCACGACTCAGATCAAATATTTGGCAAATCTAAGAAAGAGCTGATCTCCATGCAAAAGTAAGGTTTTCATTTAGCCATTCTGCATGTGGGTGGTATATACATGTATACATCGTGTTTGGCTCAATATTATGAGTCTATAACAATAAAATCAGTTAGGACGCTGATGCATGCGACTGAATTCAGTTGTGGCATCATGCATACTGAATTCAGTTGTGGCATCATGCATACTGAATCAGGGCCATTTGTACTTTTATCGGGATTACATATGAACTCCCCTCAGTGTAGTAATCAGACTCATATGTGATTACACATTATTTTAGCAATGATAAACTGATTTATTTTTTTTCATATGTTTAGTATACCAGTATACCGCCAGCATGACATACAGCTGCTTGATGATTCGCAGTCGAAGTGCAAGTATATATTTCATGCAGTGAGTTATACGGTTACTATAGCTTAGCATATGCAGAACACAGGCTTAACTTATGTTTCGTATCAGGCAGCGGTCTGATTTTGGCAGTGCATGCTAATTTCAACACAATATAGCAGTATAATGCATGGCATCATATACTGACGGTAGATCTTCCTTCACAGCGAGCGCAGCTAAAAGAGGGCTCATGGATACTTTAATAACTGAGAAACTATTATAGTCAAGCTACAATTAACTGCTTACCATATAAGTATTCTAAAAATTTAGCTAATTAGATTGCAGCAAAGTTGACTAATTAGAAGTAATAAAGAGTTATAACGTAATTTCTCCTTGTAGAGTTATATTTTGATGAGATTAGAAGCTTTTACAACTGGTACCGGTGCGGTAAATATACTACATTGTATATAGCTGGCAGAATATGGAAAAAAAAACTGTATTTGGCTGTTCAGTTGTAGGTCTAGTGGAGTTTTCTTCCATGAAGCAAAATCGGGTCAAGGCAACTTTGAGTAATTTCAAACTGAAACGGAGTTTTACACTATACTTTGTTGACGATAATTAATGAAATTATTATAGAGGGATGAATTTTTAGAGATTTTATTGCATATAGTATTTGGTACAGTTACCTTAGCTTAACAATTGGATGCATACCATGCAAGTACCCTCACAGTATTAGGTTATAACACACTAAGTGTGATAGTTTAGACAATTGAAACAAAAACTAATGCACAGTTAGATCACAACGCATGCATGCAGTATGATAGAATTTGCGCTTTCATTCATACACAGAGTAAACACTCTTCTGGAGGGAATATAATTAAACAGATGTACAATACTACACAGCTATCTATTGAGGATCTAATGATAGAATGTGAGCGGACATTAGGGTGTGTGGGGTTTACACCTGATGGAGTATTGAAACGATTTATACTACCTTACAATAACTGGACTAGCACAAGCAGTGGAATTTATACATTAGGTCAGTGGAAGGTATATTGTATCATGTATTCCATGTTATTCTGTATGACAGATAGTAATTATTGTAAATTGAAGAAGGGCCATAGTTGCAGTCAAAACACTTATACTAAATGCTTTGACAGGAAGAATGGTACATACTCATGTATACCAACTACACCCATTACAACAGATCATCCAAACAACAGACATACATCAAAAGAATCCTCCATTAGTAGTATATATGACTCCTCCCCTTTATCATCAAATATTCATGTTGTTGTATCAGTTGATCATACAATTTTGAAAGGACTAGTTGCTATGATACAATCAGTTATAAAACATACTAACAGTAAGGACGATACTGTGATACATATCGTGGTGAACTCGGCAGATAGACAACCTATTGAGAATAGACTAACCTGCTCACTCAGTATACCACACCATGTACAGGTAAGCAATGTCTTTGTAATTTACATGCAAGAGTTTATAATTATTTCTTATACATGTATACAGCTTGACTTCGTGTCTTTTGATTTATCTGAAAATTTTACGAAACTAATTCACATCAAAGCAAAATTACATTATTTAGCTAACTCAGCAAACTTTGCAAGATTTTTTTTCGAACAGTGAGTACATGATATACTGTCATGTTGCAATATTCCACTATAATAATGTTATATTACTGATCTTATCAGATTATTGCCTGATCTGCCATATGTATTGTATTTGGATGTGGACATTATTGTACAGCATGATATTGGTGTACTGTGGAGGAAAGTTATTAAAAGTACTGCATTATTAACTGTTGTACCGAGGTAGGTATACTTGTTACACTATAAAGTTGTTGCATGCTTATTTGCCGTTTACTATTGTTTGATTGTCATATCCATAGGGGTAGAATGTCCTGTTCAAAGTTATTTTCATCAAGTATAATTGCATGGTCTCTATCGTAAAAGGTATGTATACTGCATATAGCCAGGAGGCCATGAAACTATATACTGTGATTTTATGGACTATATATAGCTGAAGCTCTATATACTGACTGTAGATCATATTCTATAAATTAAAATAATTATCGTTGCACATGATTGTGTGCATGTGCAAAAGGGTTATTATAATACTTGATGTATATAGTTTGTACGTCTGTCTGTCTATGTCTGTATGTCTGTCTGTCTGTGCTGTCTGTCTGTCTGCATGTCTGTCTGTCTGTCTATCTGTCTGTTAATTTATGTGTGCTAATTCTCGTTAATGTTTGAAGTATATATACGTTTCTCTTACTGTCGCAGTATTAATATAAAAATGCTCAATGTCAATCATAAGGATTTTTTAAATAAGATTTAAAATGTGAAGATTTTTGTCAATGATTTTGATCTATAGTTTTGCTGCAGGGTTGCTGTTTTCTTTGATATACCGACCCCGACCACATGCATGCCTGTTAATTGTGTAATGTTTTCATTAATAATTATTGTCATGTAAAACTTGTCAGTTGCATGGCTATATACAATAGCAATATAACTGACTCTCTCACTCTCTGGCATAAATTTGTATATATTATAATCATTCAATATACTATACACTATGACATGCATGATGTTTTTATTACAGATTCGGGAAGGACTTGACTAAAATAAAATGTACCAATTTCAATGCTGGTGTTGTTGGATTCAATTTGGACAAATGGCGGAAGAACAAAGTGAAGGATGAAGTTGAATACTGGATGGAACAGAACTCAAAGAAACGTTTGTGGGGTTTGGGTGCCCAGCCTGTCCTTCATGTGGTATCAATAGGCGATTACAAGATAGTTAATTGGCGGTGGAATGTTCAAGGCTTGGGACACATTAAAGTATCAGAGAGAAGAGTTAGTCATGGCTATATACTGCATTGGAGTGGAACAGGTATGCGTACAAGTAAATGTGCATGGCGGCATGCTGGCATAGGGTACTGAATAGTATAAATTATTCATGTCTTTCTCATGATTGCACTATTTTATATAATAGACAAACCATGGGGCAAACGTTTGGGAACAAATGCCAAACGACGAGGATATCTTAAAAAGCATGACCATGTTTGGAGGAAGTATTACAAGGAGAAATGCAACAAGAAAGGGAAGTGTGTATTGAATGCCACCAATGAAACTGCCCACTGTGTTTGTGATTCAGGCTATAGAGGAAAGCTACACTGTAAAAACTAAATTGTCATTTCAACAAATTGATTTGTTATTTGGAATGCATGCTATGTATAGTTTGGTATTTGTGGGAGTTTTAAGGGGGTTATATGATTAAATACTTCATTAATTTTACTAATTGATTGCATGATTATCAGTCTGTAGTAATTCTCATAGTAGGCTGGCTATACCCTTACCTTGTGACATGTATATAAAATAACAAAGATTATGTCAAAACTACAAATTAATTTTTACAGTGTATGCAGTAATAAAGAGTAACACTAACTATATGTTTTTGTTTTTTCTTTTATTTCTATCTCGTGCTGAAAAAAAGGTGTGGCTGCATGGTTGTTATACCTGCATGCTCAGTGCATGGCTTTATAATATATATTTGTTTATATATCATTACCACCATCAGCCAGACAACGCGTACACTGCTTGACGATTTGCAGTCTGATAGACATGTACCAGCAGCTATAGGTGCATACTGTATCGATCAGCCAATAGAGACTATATACATACTGGGTTTTTATATGGCTTCTATAATTGTATTGCTATATACTGACTATAGACCTGTTCAAGCGTTATGACACCTCAGTTAAAAATGCCGTATATACTGCAAAAAAAGGGTGTGTCTAGTGTGAAAAGTGGGCGTGACAGTGGGAAAAATATTTTTTCCCTAAAAACGGGTCCGCCATTTTGAAGGTCAAAAATCTATGGTGAGAGTAGGAGAAATTGCTTGTTTTGTTGAAATTCTTGTACGTAGGGCAGCTTTGCAAGATAAAAGGTACATTAATGGCTGTAGTATAAATTTTCACTATACTTATAGCTTGCATTCTTTTTGAAACTGCGTTATTTTCATATAGCGCTTGTTTTTCGTGCCGTTTCCCACTCTTTACCATTGCTTTCCGTGCTTTTTTGACCTCCACAATTATTTGCGTGGGAGATACCGTATACAGGAACTTTAATGATATTCATTTCTTCTAGTTAACGCCTGAACAGGTCTATATTAATTATGGCATATTGCATGCTACCTATAATTTAAGTATGGCTTCTATTTGTATTGCTATCGGACTAATTAGCAGCAATAGCCATTCTATAGATTTGGTAAGGATCTGACGACTAAAATCAAATGTTCAAGATTCAATACTACTGCATGCCGGTGTTGCAGTTGGGATGGTTCAATTTGGACAACTGGCAGAAGGACGACTGCAGCTGAGTGGATGAAGTGGAACATGCTGTGGATGCATGGGAGAACTCTAAGAATGGCTTTTGTGTTTGGGCACCCATGCAGCCTACATGCATGTCCTTCATGTAGTATCAGTGGTGGGGGCGATTACGCTGATGGAATGGTGAAAATTTGGGAACGGTGACTATAGTGGTACTGTTCATTGGAACGGAAGAGGTTAATTATTAAAGGGGGCACCCGCCCAATTATATCGCCATTCTATAGCTCTCATATATATAAACAAACCATGTGGCAAAAGCATATGGCAAACGATCCAAATACCAATTGATATACAGGAATACAAGAAACGCGCTACATTAACACATGTGCAATGTCTTAAAATTTGGGACATCGTTTAAGACACTTCAATTTTGTGTGAGCTGTTCAAATTTATTTGCAGAATGCATAATTTGTCATTGATTGATCTGGCTCTCATACAACAGCTGCTAGGTGCATGTTCTAACACTTATATGTCAGAAACACCAGCTGCTCTATACAATCAATAGAACTAATGCATGCTGGGTTTTATGGCTTCTATAATTGTATTGATTGCTCAAGTGACTAGTTATGGCTTCTAATTGTATTGCTATTGACTAATTAATTTGGTAAGGACTTGACTAAAATCAATGTTTAAGATTCACTGAATGCTGGTGTTGCAGTTGGGACGGTTCAATTGGATACTAGTAACTGGCACTACTGAGGAGGACATGTCAGCCGGCGGAGTGATGGATAATGTGGCCGGCTCGGTGGCCGGATACTGGACTGATGCATGGGAGAGAATTCTAAGAATGGTTTTTGTAGGGTTTGGGCACCTCAGTGTCCCGTGTATAGTATCAGTGGTGGGCAATTACAATACCCCGCTGAGAACATTGAAAATTTGGGAACGGTGACAGTGTTCATTGGAACGCCGGGAAGAGGCGGGTTAATTATTAAAGGGGGTAGATCTATATCACCCGCCCAAAAATTGTAATTGCCATTCTATAGCTCTCAAACCATGGGGCAAAAGCATGGCGAATATGATCTCTACCTTATAAAATGGGAAATTTTCAGCTGTGAAAAGTTAGTGTCTACATCTGTTTTCACTGACTGATGTTTGTTTATTTCAGTTTCAGAGTCAAGTTTACTATTAGACTAGTACTGTGCAAGCTCAATTTGTACAATTAAACTACTCTATTTTATGATCAAGTTATGCAAACGGCAGTCAGTTTCACTGTTTGTGTATAGTCAGAGGCATATATGAAAATAAAACCATACCGAAATTTTCCATTACCATTAGTACTCTGCTTCGCTTGGAATTCAGCTCACGTGATTCGTTTCCAATCCCGGTAATTTAATATCTACGTTCTGATCTCTGATCATGGCCACCGATCTTTCTAGGACTCGTTTCCTGGTTTTAGCATGCATGTCTTTAGGATTTGTCATCGTGTTTTCATATCTGTATATCAGCCGCTCAACATCCATGTTGTTTAATTTTCATGACTCGGATCAAATTTTCGCCAAATCTAAGAAACTGGATGAGAGCCTACTGTCGAGGAAAGCGGAGCTGATCTCCATGCAAAAGTAAGATCTTCGATCAATAAGATCATTTAGAGAGTCTGCGGGTGGTATGTAGATTATTTTTGGCTCAGTTGCATGATACCAGTAAATACAGTGAAAGCTTCTATTCCCCGGCAAACACTGAATTTCACGGTGCGACCCCCGGGGAATCTCAGTGTCATTTAGACTGAAAACCCGGCGATACAAAAAAAAAAAAAAAAAAAAAAAAAAACACCGGCCCCTTAGTGTTGTAATTTTTACTGTCTTTTTGTTGTTGTCTCAAGTTAATCAGGCAAATTTCACTGTATAACAACTGATTTATTTGTTTCATACTGTTTAGTACACCAGTATACCACCAACAGGATGTACAGCTGCTTGACGATCTGCAATCCAAGTACAAGTATATATTTCATGCAGTGAGTTATGTTATACTATACAGCCCAGCATAATTATGCAGTGCATTTTGTATAGTGCTACATAGTCTCATCATATGAGGATCAATAGGGTATACATATTTCATTGTTTTAATTTACGTATCATTAGTCAGACTAGTACAAAGTAAAATAACGTACAGTGGAAATTTCCCGTTTTATGGATATATATACCTGCATGCTTGTAAGCATAATAATACCAGACACTAATGAGTGCACGAAACTTTTCTCACATGCAGGACGTTGACAACATTACGTTCAATTTTAGCCAACTATAGATCTAGCTTACTAAAATGCAAAGATTTAATTTTGGGTTGTAGGATTGTTGTATCAAGTTAAACCAGTGAGTTAATTAACAACGTTAACCCATGACAGTGTAATCTATCATAACCTACTGTAGCCTCTTGTAACCTACTGTAACCTATCGTGACCTATACTGTAACGTTAGTCTCGCTACCGCCAGCCCCTCCCACTTCACTGCGCTACGAGGAGGGTCTGGGGAAACACTATTGTCAGTCTTGTTCAAGTATACTACCGGATTTCCGTAGTACTTAAATCATGCAAGTAATCTATTATAATTGCAACGTCAGTTATCATATTGTTCTGCTACCTTTACACGTATGCAAGTCAGTGTTCTTTCAATGAATGTCAAGTGGCATTTGAACAAGACTGACAATAGTGTTTCCCCAGATCCTCCTCGTAGCCATAGATAATAGAGTAGTAATAGTGGGATTGGAAACTCTCGTGACCGGAAGTTGTCACTTGTTTCGCGGGCGTGTATTGCTTGTGTATGTAGCAAAAAGGCGCTTTCTGTTCTTACACACGTAGATATACGAGAAGCGCGGTACGGAAGTGGCAACTTCAATTTGCTATTCGAATGCATGTGACAACTGTCCCGCGCAAAAAGAGTTTCCAATCCCTATTGTAGTACTCTATATTATCTATGTGGTATAGCGCAGTGAAGTGAGAGGGGCTAGCGCGGTAGCGAGACTACTGTAACCTATCGTAACCTATAGTGTAACCTATAGTGTAGCCTATAGTGTCTAACCTATATAGTGTAACCTATATACCGGCTGTATCCTACTGTAACCAATAACCCTATACCGTAACCCTATTGTATTTTATTAACTTACATTCTGGCCCCTATTTTAAGCTTGCTCTAACTCTAGCTCATACCCCACCTTTCTTGGTGGCTGGCCAGGCTAGGTATGCAACTAGTCTTGTCCCCAGACTCACATGCATCTAACTGTGACGAGTGAAAGGGAGTCTGGCCCACTGAGTTGATTTGCTCAGCCCAGGAAGTGAAATTGTGACGCAAACTTTGATTGTTTGATTACTAATAGCCCACACCCATCCCATTTGCTTGCAGTGAAATGGCAACTTGTTGGGCTTTGTGGTCATTATAGTAACATTTTTAACCAAACGACTGTGATTGGCCAGCAGAAATTCCTCACCAAGGGCTAAGAAAATCGATTCAGTGTACCAGACTCCCTTTTGCTTGTTAGATGAGTGGGAGTCTGGGGATGAGACTAGTATGCAGTTGTTTACTAACCACGCCCTCTACCAATTGCAAGCACAAGCAAAAAGAGGATCTATAGATAACACTGTAGGCATGCATGCTATATATTGTTGGCTTAATATATACAGTGGAACCTCTTTTTAGTGGACACCTATAGGGGACAGACTATTTCGTCCATTAAATTGTACAGGAAACTCTCGTTTGCATGGGGAAATAATAGGTGTCCTTTACACAGAGGTGTCTGTTACAGGGAGTGTCTGTTAAGAGAGGTTCCACTGTACTCTTTAAACGAATGTACGACATGTATAGTTAAAATATAGTATCGTAATACAGTTTATACTTAAATAATAGTGCAGTTAAAGCCGGATTATATTTTTACCTTTTTTGATGTACACATTAACGTTGCGTGAATCTTGCTTTACGCCATCTAGGAAAGGGCTTTTAAGTACTTTGATAACAAACTATTTAATTAGAGTAAGTGTTTTTATGTTTGTTTTGTCCTGTATATATAGTACACAAACATCATCCTAATGTTTCCATAGTTAACTCGTGAACGCCGGAGTGGGCACATACCAAACACAATCCTTATATTGTAATGTTTAAGAGGTCCATTGTTGTGATTTTAACACCTGTTTTTGAAATTATATAATACCCTGTACTCACAGCTAATCGTTTTAAAGCTTCATTCCGTCCCCGTTAATTTGCAGTACATATAAATTTATAACCGGCGTTTTATAAATTTACTTCATGAACCAATAATAATATAATTGAACAACTAATTAACTCACACTAAATTTTGCAAAAAAATTGCATAACCGCTATTAGTATACACGCAGTTAATACCCAGCTAACTAGCATAAATTGGGAAATTTAATACTGAATTTTACTTTTTAAAATTTTGGATATTATGTACTATATGCATTCAGGAATCAGTAATTATTAGCCGTTATACGAATGCTAATCAATACAGCATGATATGGTTTCATTCACACACAGGGTAAGCACTCTCCTGGAGGGAATATAATTAAACAGATGTACAATACTACACAGCTATCTATTGTGGATCTAATGATGGAATGTGAGCGGACATTAGGGTGTGTGGGGTTTACACCTGATGGAGTATTGAAACGATTTATACTACCTTACAATAACTGGACTAGCACAACCAGTGGAATTTATACATTAGGTCAGTGGCATATAGTTGTACTCAGTCACCATATTATCAGCAATCCTGTTATGAATCACATTTAACTAGAAATTCACTTTGTGCAGCCATGTATAAAAAAAAACAAGATTGGTTATAGGTGTAGTTTGAATGACAAACTGGGTGACAGTTAAATATACACTGAGTATTGATGATAAATTAGAGCAGGCATGCGGTCAGTTAACAGGATGTATATGTATGCTTATATACGCTACACATTACAATAACAAAATAGTTGACAAAGTCAATAATGATTATGGAATTCAGAAAATATTTTACACAGTAAACCTGGCCATTCCTACCCTATTGTGGAAGGTATATGGTATCATGTATTCCATGTTATTCTGTATATACTGACAGATAGGAATTATTGTGAATTAAAGGAGGGCCATAGTTGCAGCCCAAAGACTACTTGCTTAGATGCTGTGGATGGTACATACTCATGTATACCAACTACACCCATTACAACAGATCATCTAAACGATAGACACACATCAAAAGAATCCTCCACTAGTATATATACTGACTCCTCCCCTTTATCATCAAATATTCACATTGTTGTATCAGTTGATCGTACACTATTGGACGGACTAGTTGCTATGATACAATCAGTTATAGAACATACTAACAGTAAGGACAATACTGTGATACATATCGTGGTGAACTCAACAAACAGACAACCTATTGAGAATAGACTAACCTGCTCACTCAGTATACCACACAATGTACAGGTAAGCTTGTACTTCACACGAGTTTATATAATTATCTTTTACTGATACATATATACAGCTTGACTTTGTGTCTTTTGATTTATCGGAAAATTTTACGAAACTAATACACATCGAAGCAGAATTTCAATATTTAGCTAACTCAGCAAACTATGCAAGATTTTTTTTCGAACAGTAAGTGCCATCATGCAATATTCCACAGTTATAATGTTACATTGTCTCATAGATTATTCCCTGATCTGCCGTATGTATTGTATTTGGATGTGGACATTATTGTACAGCATGATGTCAGTGAACTATGGAGGGAAGTGATCAAAAGCACTGAATTATTAACCGTTATAAAGAGGTAGGGTGTTTATTACATTATAAAAGCATATTGCTTATTGTACTTGATTTTTACATCCATCAATAGGCGTACAATGTCATGTTCAAAGTTATTTACATTAAGTATGGAAGGTCTATATCGTAAAAGGTATAATCTTGTGTATTGTATCCGTGGCCATATTCTCTGAAGTCAGCCTATTGTGTAATTATTTTAATTCCTATATACACAATAAGACTGAAGGTTATGGTGCTAGTATAAATTTGTATTATTATTATTATTAATCATTCAGTATAATGACACTGATGCTGTTTCTATAGATTTGGTAAGAACTTGACTAAACTGCATTGTACCAATTTCAATGCCGGTGTCGTTGGATTCAATTTGGACAAATGGCGGAAGGACAGAGTGATGGATGAAGTGGAATACTGGATGGAAGAGAACTCTAAAAAATTTTTGTGGGGTTATGGCACCCAGCCTGTCCTTCAAGTAGTATCAATAGGTGATTACAAGCTAGTTGATAAAAGGTGGAATATTGACGGCTTGGGACATAAGAAAGTGTCAGGAAGTAAAGTTAGCAAAGGTTATATACTGCATTGGAATGGACCAGGTATGTGTGCAAGTCAGTACTGATGCGGCATGTATGCTAATAGTTTTATTCTGTCTCTTTCTCTCTCTCTCTCTCTGTAAACATAATATAGACAAACCATGGGGCAAGAGCATGGCAAATGATCCAAATGCCAAACGTCGAGAATCTGTTAAAATGCATGACCATTTTTGGAAGAAGTATTACAAGGAGGAATGCAACAAGAAAGGGAAGTGTGTATTGGATGCCACCAATGGAAATGCCCACTGTGTTTGTGATTCAGGCTATAAAGGAAAGCTATGCAGCAATAAAAAATAGCACTGCATATTTTTTTTTTTTTCTTTTGTGGTTTGACAAATTTCGAAGTAGATCTAAAATGTCATATTTGACCCGTTTCATTAATTGGTATACCTATATTATGCCGCATGCTCATGCCAAGCACACAAGCTCCAATTATATTCTTTTCTATGAATTCTGTTGTACGATTTTTAAATTATATCGGCTTTCTTATGCATATGTTTTAAATGAATTTCATTTAGTTACCTAGTTATTTTATTCACTTTATTCTCAGCTACTTAGTATTAGTGTCCATGTTTTTGTAAATCTAGTTTTCCAATCATTTATTTCCGAATAATTATTCAATATTTGTAATATACCCCAGGAGATATATATTACATTTATACTCACCGAGCCCGAGGGCAAAAGGTGAGCGTATGATATACACTGGTCAAGTGGGGGTGATATAATAGATTTATTCCATGTAGATCTAAACTTCAGACTTCGATACTTTTGATTTTAGTTCTGCAATTTTTTTTTTTTTTTTTTTTTTTTTGGCCAAGTTTGTAATGATTTCATGAGCAGAGCAACTAAATGGCTTGTTAAATTGAATGTACAATGATGGGTGGAGTATATCAATCATCAAGGGTTTTATAGTACCCTATACCACAGCCAGTACATAAATTTTTTACTTTTGTACTACATGCTGATTTAAACACCAAGCCCAAAGGCAAGGTGTTTATAAATCACATACTGCATCCTTACATACTGTGTGTCAAATGTAACACAAGTATTATATAAATTCAGTGCTGAACCATGGTGTAAACAACCTAGCTATAAGCTTATGTGTATTCAGTTCGATCACACTATATATACGTGGGTCAGTTATCTATAGGAAATTAATTTCTATGGAACTGACAATTAAAGTGTGAAATTAAGCAAAAGTCACTTATCTAGCTGCTTAGAGTTTGTATTTGCACGTTCAAGTTCCTTCTAATCCACATACAGTCATCCTAGCAGTTGGATTCACATTACAAACGTAACGAGGACATAGTAAAAATCGATACACTAGTCTGGAAGGGTACAAATCATGACATAAAGATCAAGAGTTGGAAAAATTTCAATTCAGTTAATGTCACGATTCGTATCTTCCTGTTGGTTATGTATACATTATGTTTACATTACATTTACGTTACATTAATTTTAAAGTGTGAATCAACCTAACTCACCAACCAGTGGATGTATTTGAATCCTCACGTTGACTCAGTGATGAAACATTTTGGGGGTCACACTCCGCTGTTATTGCTTATAAACTGAACGCATATACACCATTATACACTTTATGCTTTGTTTACTATACACAGCTATCTATTGATACCGGTTTTACATCATGTGTTGTGACCACTATACGTGACTGAGCCGGTTAGGTTATATTGTCCACCCACATGCAGTATATAGACTATATTGAGCTCATAAGCTTTCAGGTATGAATTTTCCACTGTACATTAGCTCTATTAGTCTCGGCAGCATCACTGAGATCAAATTATTCATAATGGTCAATTGCGGACGGTGGGAAAACTTAATTGTTCTGTCAAGTGTCTAAATAGGAATGTCATTGTACAACAAGAAAGGGAAGTGTGTATAGCATTAGATGGCTGCCGATGGAACTATCACCTTTCCCTGTACCGTTTGTAATTATTTTTATAATGAAACTGAGAAAAATAGGTGTGGCTGCATGCCAGATTGCTTTAAATTAGTTTCATAATTGAAGAACGATTATTTAATCATGGCCACCGACCGTTCTAGGGTTAGGCGAACTCATGTCTTGGTTTTAGCGTGCATATTGTTAGGATTGGTCATCGTGTTTTCATATCTGCATGTCAGCCGCGTCACTGTAACATCCATCTCAGGTTATAGTCTATCAATAATCTATAACTATTCCATTTGATATAGATCTAATATTTTCACGATTCATGCAGATCAATTTTTTACCAAATCTAAGAAAGAGCTGATCTCCATGCAAAAGTAAGATATTCGATCATTCAGCCAGTCTACCGGTGGTATTTAGATCGTGTGGCTCAACGGTTGCCGGCATGACTGAGCCTCTAGCTGTTAGTCTAACATGAATTTGCCAAATCATGCAGGGACCTTTGTCATACTGAAAACATACAAATGAATACTGCGGACACCCTCAGTGTAGTACTGAATCAGGATACTTTTTTTACTACATGTCATTTTGGTGTCTTGTACAGATTTCACTAGCTGTAAATATAACAACTGATTTATTTTTTTTTCCTATGTAGTACACTAGCCGTATACCAGCAACATGAGGTACAGCTGCTTGACGATTCGCAGTCGAAGTACAAGTATATATTTCATACAGTGAGTTATGTCACTATATACAGCCTAGGAATGAAGTTTCAGCATGTATATAGTGCATGTTATGGCCAGTCGGCTATATGCCTGCAGCCTTGTGTGTGATAGAGAGAGAACACAGTACATAGACTAATGTTGATTCATGTATGTCTTACTATAGGTAAACCCCTTATCATTACTGTTGTTAATTTATTTAGTGTGGTTTTTGTGGCCCATTCCTGAGCCTTTCTTTTGATTGGTCAGCTCTGGAGGTTTATTTCCTTATTTGGTTATGTAGTTTTGTGAGCTTGGTTCTTTTTGTATGTCTCTCCTGTGTTGTTGTGACTGATTGTTAATTATAAAGTTTTTAATAAAATTCGTGGAACGGGTATTCAACGTCGGGCCTATCACACTTTTGCAACCATGACCTCTACCAATTGCAACCACAAGCAAGTGGGATGGATCGAGGAGGATCTAGCTACACTAGATATGCTAATACCAGGCCGGCATACTATATATTATGGCCTCTTACTCTGCAAAAGGAAATGTAATAGGATATGTGGTTGAAATAGATATCACGAATATTTATCTAATAGTTTAAATATAAAGCACTGCGGGTTCATGGTGGTCGAGAGGGCTGATATAGCACAAGGCGAAGCTAAGTGCTATATTAGAGCTCGAGACCACAACCCAAGAGCTATTAAATTCTGGTATAGCACAGTGTGAACCGTGCTTTAAATTGTTTATAGCCGTATATTGTGTGGGTGTATCAAAGTGCTCGACAAGAGCCCCTATAAAACAGTGTTTAAGCAACCTCTCTTTAAAGCAAACCTTTGAGTAATAAAGCAATTTTTGGTCCCAAAAGTTTCATGATTTGGAGGTTCCACTGTATAAATTGGGAATTGAATTAAATTTTGGATATAATTATATGTACTGTGCATTAAATTGTTAAGCCATTATACATAACTCAACCAGATTACTGAATACTAATGCTAATCAATACAGTATTATGGTTTCATTCACACACACAGGGTAAGCACTCTCCTGGAGGGAATATAGTTAGACAGATGTACAATACTACACAGCTATCTATTGAGGATCTAAT
>JAYJLX010094343.1:0-18702 GCA_036873525.1 Chalinula nematifera
GGTTCCATGTAGTGTATAGTGTATATATAAATCTAGGCGGAACAAAATTTGCCATCCAATTTGGTTCCATGTAGTGTTACTACCAAACTCACTTTAAAGCTAAACAACACATATCTAGACATTCAAACCAACTTAAATTAGTTTACAATACATGTACAAGTACATAAAAATCATTTGGTGGATTTCTAAAACCAAAAAATTATGACTGATTTTCAAAAAACCATGGATTATAGCCTTGGGATTTTTTACCGAAATTGGCAAATTTCGGAACCAAATAAATTTTGCTCAAACTGCATACATAGGTTTAGTTGATCCAATAGGTCACATTTGAACACAGAAATCAACCTTAGTTGCTGGCGAATAACTAAGAACTTTTAATGATGTTGAATATTGTATTATAGGCCATGTCAGTATGTACGGTATGGTAAAGATATAATGTACATGCAATGTAACCCAATATACTGCATGTGTATGTGTTTGTGTGTATGTGTGTTTACCTGTAAAACCTTCTTATGAGAGGGTATCTCTTTGAGTGCTACTAAACGATCCAATACAATCAGTTTGACATTATTATCACTCTCCTTCACAACCAGTTCAATATAACACTGTATAGCAGCCTTAAGGGATCAAACACAATTACTTAATAACCAGTTTAATAACTAGTTAACATACTCTAATAGAGGTTGGAGATGATGATAGAGTGACTAGAGTACCAGCCGCTTCATATCGTACCGCAGCTGAGGTTGAGTTCAGAAGGTTATATATACACCGAATGAATCGTGGTTTCTCACTGGGATTAGAGTAACACACCTAAAGATAGCAGCATATGACAGGAATTAATAACAATAATATACTTTAATAAACTGTGTAGTACCTTATACACTAGCTCCACAATTACCAACTGGAGGGTGTCATTGAATTCCCCAACCTGATCTATACAGGCTGTGAGGTAATCCAGAGCACGATCCTAATATACAATAGCAGATACGATAAGAATACTATATATTAACCCATTACATCCTATCATATATACACTACAATATATTAACCATTTCTATACTACCATACATTAACCCTTCATATTTAACCCCTTATATACTACCATATATTAACCCCTTATATATTAACCCCTTATATACTAACCCGATCAACGTGTACCAACATCATAAATGCGTTCCTTTTACACGATGGATCTTGCTCTCCTTCAAGATATGATTGAATAAATTCAGGAGCGTCAGGGATCAGCTGGTCAAAATTTCTACATAGCAGAACTAAAAACTAATTAATAACTATTAATAACTAGAACCTTACTTGTAAATTGTATAAATGGCTAAAACTGCATTTCTGCGTACGTAAGCATGACGATGGTCCAGGCATTGCCTGATTGAAGGCATTAAAGGTTCCAATAGTTCCGGCTCCTTTAGTTTACAAAGGAACCTCAGTGTGGATCCCCTGACAAACTCATTGGGGTGTTGGAGGTCCTAGAACAATGGTTATATGTACTGTAACGAACCCAGCGAGACACGTGAACAAATTTACCTTTCTATAAGCATCGCAGACCAATATCATTTCATGAAGTAGTTTGCCATCTGATGTTGTCTTGGGCCAAATCTCCCAAAATACCAACAGGAGTTTCTTAAGGGTGTGGTCATTCGAGGGGAGGACGAACCTTATGATCGTCATCAGCAAGCTTGGGAGCCGCTCACCATTAAGCACCATTATCATGATCTTCTTTAAGGTTTCTGCTTTAACCCGATTATCTCCATGTTCTGCAATGGATGAAGAGTAAAATTATTATCATGATTAGACATGAATATACAGTAATTACCCAGATCATGTTTAAGCTGCTGTTCTGAAGGCGATTCCACATCCCCTAGTGACGATATAAGTGTGTAACAAGGAGTTTCAGCCATTATGAAACAACAAATTCAAACAATGGAAGAGAATAAGGGGCTACCACAAGATGGAGGGGAACGTGGCTTGAGTATCCGAGAATATACGGGAAAATTTTGTTTGGGGCGTGGTTAAAAAAAACATGGCCGCTGTTTTGAGGGTCTCACAAAGCTTTATCAGAAGAAGTATATACAGAGCTACTTCATTCAACACCACCCTAGGTAACTACTAATACATGTGTGTGTCGCCATTAGCAGTTTAACGGTTTGTTATACAGCCAGGTTTAGCTCTGGTAAAGAAGGATCCGAGGACAGTAAACTAGCTAATTCTGTTGACCCCGGTTTAAGACTGGGTGACTATCCTGTGTTACCCTGGAGATCAGCTCAGGAAGAACGCCCAAGAGGATGGTGGGATGATCAAGACAGACGAGAGAAAGAAACTGTTGTAAGACACTATGTAATAATAATAATATTGTTGGTATACCTACGTATACATATAGCTTCATGAGGAAGATGATGCTTTGAATATGTGGATGTATGATGAAATTGAGAATAATGGTAAATACACCAGATGGCAGGCACTGTCACAGCTATTGGTGATGTTCAGTATTGTGGGCGGAGTCGCTTATCTATCGTATTTATACGACGCCCCCTCAAGGAACCCTGCAGTACGTATATAATTATAATATTGGGTAATTAGCTATTATTATGGGGTCCTATAATGTAGGTTCCTCGACAATATCCTTATAATAACCTATATATTGAAAGAGGTGGTGACCCTAATGTATTGAACGAAGGAAAGATCAATGAAAAGGTCATTTCAACATACGGAGAGATTACATCGTAACAACCTGGTCACATGCACTGAACATTAATATTATTGTTAGCTCGGTAATTAATAATATATATTATTATTATAAACACATTAGCATTGTTTGGGAATATATATTTATTGGTTGGCTGACGATAAAAAAAAAAAAACACAAACATTTCATTATTTATATTATATGTTGTAGTAGAAATTAAACTCTCATTTTCGAGATATTCGTGATATGGAGGTCAAAAATCATCACTGATATGAACTTTAGTATGATCAATTGACTCAGAGAACTTTTCCTATAAACAAAACACATTAGTTAGTGACCACACCTCCTACAAACATATGGTGACCACACCCCTTTTATATTAGCCTAGTGAATGAGCACAAATCCTTAGTCTAGTGGCCACACCCCTCATAAATCGTCTACATCTCTCTTACAATTCCTCCCTTCTCTTGAGTCCATTCTTCAAGTCCTGAATCACTGAGATATGTTCCAGTATAACCCTCCATTTGTTGTTGGCGTGGTCCAACCTCACTCTGCTGGTATCGTAATTCGGTGATCAATTGACCGGCAGTTATATACACCACGGATACCTGTTCCCAGCCATTCCTTACATAACCCTATAGATCATGTGATATAGCGTATAGATCATGTGATATAGCGTATAGATCATGTGATACCTGACAGGATGATAGAATTCCAGAGCAAGTGCTGGAAAACTGAGAGTATCCGATTTCCCAAACGGATTGATTAGTAAATAAATCTTCCATTGCTTCTTTCATCTTGTCCTTTAGTCTAAGGTCCAATTGATCACCCACTTTACGTATCTTCATGGCTACCTGTATTATAAAGAGTAAGCCCCATTAAATCAATTAATTAGTATCTCGTTTAATTGTCAGCTAAAGAGTGCATGTAATTGTTTACTGCTGATCTTAACACAATGGTATTAAATCATCTAGTATAACAGCTAAATGGGAACATCCCAGGGATATTCCCCCAGGTCTCCCTCCTCCTCTCCTTTTATTCTGTTGCTCTTTAATTTAATGACTTTCCCGAGGATTTTCCCAAGTTCAAAATTTCAAATAACATTCTTGTTTACTTGGCATAGCTCGATAAAGACAGGCATACCTCTCTGGCTAAGATCTGGTCGCGATCCTCAGCTTCCCTGGCATGCTGGACGTAGTTTTTTACCCTCTCACGTTCTTCAGGACTCCTGGATACAATATCACTATCATTGTCGATACATATCAAGACAAATTGTCTAGTTATATCACGATTTTTCTTAAGGAATTGTTCGTCGTCAGCCATCATTTTTGGAATATTTCCCCATGGGAAATTATTTTGCCACGCCCATTTTACGCTTAATTAGCTTCAAATGAACCTCCTGTTCCATTTCACAATTCACAACATCAATAACAACAAATTATGTATAAATGGCAGTCCATAATAGCTAATCATATGGTATTAAATATCAGTCGTGTTGAGTGGCTGGTGTATCTAGTCTGGTCCTAGTTTATCAACAAACGGAGCATCATTTTCACCGCTAGCAATCATCTCCTAAAGAATATAAACCATCAAGTCAACACTGTATACAGTATATCAGTATATTCATACCAATGCTGAACGATTAGTAACAGTATTTCCAAGGCCAGTACGAGTTATATAACGTCCAGCGTATGACATAATCTCACGCTGTCTGTTCGCATCCCCATTTCCCTGTTTGAGAGTGTTTAATACTCTACCAGCAATCGTAAAGATAAACGCAATCTGGTCTCTACAAGACCTGAAGCAACTCTGGAGATAAAAATAATTTATATCTTAATATACGTTATATTGATAAATATATAATAATAATAATTATTATGCTTTATGTTACGATCGAGTGTTTTACTCACGCTAAATGATGTCATTAGTACAGTGCATGTATCCTCAAACATATCATACGTAATGGAGAACACGTTCTCTAGCATTTTAGTGATGGGATCTGTTCCGTCTTCATTTGGGCGCCTATGACGTTCAGCTGTTAACTTTTCCTCAAGGTCATCCCCATAATCGCGTAGCTGGAGGCCAATCTAAAATAAAAGGTATAATATTATATATATATAATATATAATATATATAATATTATATATTATCAATGTACACACATAGCACATCAGGTCGAATACTAGTATACTGTAATGTAAAAATGGCTTTACTTCTTTTGTTTTAGGATCCGTTGATTGATCCGAAGCTTGTCTTGTATCGCTTCCATTACCTCTAGCCACAATATCCTTATCATCAGGTGAAACACTGAATAGACCAGCTAAAACCAAGGTAAGTTCCCCACTATATTCCAGTAGTTCTTCTTCATCTCCGTCACTCAGCGCTCTCCCAACACCAGTATAAGGTATTGAAATATTGTCGGCCATAAGAAATAAATACTCTCTCTAGTTAATGATGAACTGATAAATTTCGCTGATAATTCGTATTTTTTAAAGGATATGGAGGTACACTTTTGAGGAAATGATGACTCAACAAGTTTTTTTAGCCACGCCTTCCCGGAAACCAGCTTCTAGCCACGCCTCCAGAGTGCGCCATTTTTATTATTTGAAAACCGAATAGTGCCAAACAGTAAACAGTCCAGATTCCAAAGCAAGACAAGAAGAAATCATCAGTTAATGATCATGGCTCTTCCAACTATGCAGCCGTACTATTCCAGTAGACCCAGTAGCGTGCATAGTGGTACATTGCGTGTCCAAAAATTAGCTCAACAAACAATGGCGGAGGATGCTCGAAGGAGGGAATGGACGGACAAGAGTAGATACTTCAATATGTCCTATGTCAAGAGCCAAAAAGCTCAAGAATGGTCGTCAGAAAAGTCGCTAAGGGCTAGGTATGTGGACATGTAAACTCTCCATTAGACCAAAGATAATAATCTAGTATTATGTGTTTAGCCTGGAGAAGTATGAAGACATACATAAAAAGAAAAAAACATCGGAGAATTTGGAAAGAAGACGACATGCATTGAAAGAGTTATTGGAACATGAGAGAGAAGTATATGAGGTACAATGTCCAACGGCAAGAGGGTTAATTAATTTAGTAGGCGGGATTATAGTGCTATACAGGCTCTTCACTAATCATTATATCACTTAGAGAGAAATTAAAGACAGCGTTTCAAGCAGTGATTATAGAGCATCATTAAAGAGCAGGTTAAACTAGTTATTAATATATGTAGTTACAGTATAGTATACGCCCACTAATCATTATTATTATTATAGAGCAGAGGAGTTGAGATCAGCACGGGAACAGAAAAGAAAGGATGTAAGTTGGTATTAATGATAATGATTGTATAATTGATTTATATTGTGACTCGTATTGAATAGTTAGCACAACAGAAGTTATTGGATCATTGGAAGTTGAACTGTCCTGAACTAAGGGATGTCAAATCACGTCAGAACGAAATAGAAGCTCACGAGGAATGGTCTCATCAGATACAGGACAAACAGAAGGTTATATTAATGAACCGCTGGAATGAAAACTAATTATAATCAATAAATAAACCATCAATACTGGTCACATCACTGGCTGGGTTTAATGTATAATTCTTGTGTTTATAGGCTAAACAAACAGAAATGATACAGGAACAAAGGTATATATAGTTACACTATACAATGGTTTAAAGAAGCAGCTGTATTAATTTATTATTTGTAGATATTACGAACAAACTGAGAAAGATAGAATAATAGAGTTAAAGAAACAAGAAGAAAGGGAAAAGAAGAAGAAGAGGTAAGTGTATATATTGTGTCATCATTATATGTTTGGCTATTGGTGAAGTGTTTTATAGAGAACAAGAAGAACTGTCATTAGAGCTAAGGAAACAAATGAATGAAGTTAGAGCTAAAGAAGAAGAGTCTATATTGATCGAACAGGAACAAGCTAACCTGATAGAAGAACAGAGACAGTTATATAAAGCCGTGAGTATGTGTAATATAGTATAATAACCCAATGTGATTCACCTATAACCCAATGTGATTCACCAATAAACCAATGTGATTCACCTATAACACAATGGAAAAACTGGAAACCCAATGTAACATGCAATTGGTCCATTACAATGGGTTATTGCTTTCTTCCATTGGGTTATTGGTCTATCATCATTGGGTTATTAAGTTTCTTCCTCTACAAAAGCCCTGACTGTATGCTACTTTATGTATATAGGAGGGTGAAAGAAGGCTTTTGCAAGAAGAACAACAAAAGACCGAGTTTAGGTACCATCATTAACTTTCCTCCTTCCTCCCCATGGTTCTGTCCAACCACCCCTCCCCCCCTCCCTCTCCCTCCCCTCCCTCCCCTCCTCTCCCCTCCTAAAATATTGATATTGATTATGTTATAAATAGACGTATTCTGTTAAAACAAGCTAAAGCTAAACTCAGGAGGCGATGTCAACAAATCCAGGAATCATTGGTTAGAAACTATTTAGTAATGAGGGCCACACCCATTATACTGTTTTTATTATACATTATGTACATATAAGGCATTAGACTTAAAGATATTACAAGAAATGGCTGAAAGAGAGGAAGAAGAACAACAAATGGTATCAGCTCGAGTGGAGAAACAGAGAAGAGATGCTGCTTACATGAAGAGGGTAATGGAGGAACAAATGGCAACAGAGAAACAAAGAGAAAAGGAATTAGACATGCTATACCAGTCAGTATTATAGCTATCAGTGTATGTACATACATACGTACGTATGTATGTACGTACGTACGTACGTATGTATGTACGTACGTACTTATGTATGTATGTATGTATGTTTATCTATGTTTGTGTATTAATGTTGGTTGTATCCATTAGGGAAGAGGCTGCTCGTATGTGGCAGAAAAGGGAGGAACAGTGGATGAAGGAACGGGAAGCCAGAGAAAGGCTAATGGGTGAAGTAATGGCAGAAAGACAAAAACAACTTCAGGAGAAAATGGAACAGTTGAAGATATTGGAAGAAGAAACCATCCACCAAAGAGAAGAATTATTAAGGCAGATAGAGCAAGCAAATGCATCAATAGCTAAGGAAAATGTAATAAAAGAAAAGATGGAGAAAGAAAGACAAAAAGAGATAAGAGACCAGGTAAGAGACTACTTGGCTAGTTTGATTTATAATAATAATAATTATAGTGTGACGTACCGTATATTAATATAGATAACAGAACGACAACGCAGAAGGGAAGAGAACAAGATCCATAAACAATTAGAAGAAAAACATCAAAGGTATTCTGAACTATAATAATTAATTTATAATAATTATATAATGGAGATATACATGGAGTGTATTGATCTAACATACAATTAGGATAACTCAAGAACAACAAGATTCATTAATACAAGAACAGATACAGCAAATAACCAATAGACAGTCGGCCATGGATGGACACTCGTCATCTCGACAGAACTCAAATAGAGTATCTTCACAATATTATCAACCACCCTACGGATGGTATTAAACTAAACAATATTAATTAATTAATTATCATTATTATTATTATTGTAAAATAGTAATATCTCAGGCAGGCTATGTAGATACGAATTGTAGCTGGCAAAGCCATAGTGAGGGATACTGAAATGGTCTTCTGCATGCTACAGCAGTGCTCATGATGTAGTCTAGTGGGAGGTGTGGCTAGCTAGCTAGGAAAGGAGGTGTGGCTAAAAGACGATCAAAGAATTTCAGTGTTTACTACTACTCAGTACATGTCGGTACACGTGGGTATAGTATATTTCCTCAATTATAATAAACTTGAACGGTCTCTCTCATTTTTTAGGGTCAGTATTGGTTTAGTAACCAGTTTATGGTAGCAAATAATGAGTTTACATCGCCACGATACCCATCGTATTAGTTCGAATGTGTCTTTAGGACAGGATAGTCTTCACCCCAAATTCGACCTCACTATGAAGGATCTGTACGCCATTCAAAAGGAAATCGTGCAGTACGTGAATACGGAGGAGCTCTTGCCTAAACTGATCGCTAGGGGTATGCTATCCGACAGTGAGGTATATACCGTCAAGAATCCGTACCTTCCCCCAAACCAACGTATTTTCGAGCTTCTTCGGTTCATATCAAATAAGGGTCCGGATGCTCCTAGCCGACTACTGGAGTGCTTGACGGAGAAACCATTGATACCAGGCCACATGTTCCTTGCTAGCAGACTCACTGGTAGTCCACGTAGTGAAGGTAAGATTTATAGGACTGTACACCTGCTGTCTACATAATATTATATTGATTAGCTGTGTGATGAAGCAGTCCAGGTGGTATCAGGTTTGGTTGAGTGCTGGGAACGGTGACCCTGAGGGAGGGTATGCACACACATAATGTACTGTAGGCTAAACTGAACAGTGGATTATGAACTCTATCTTACTGTGTTACATGCTATGTGTATATTCAGTACTGGTTGTATAAGTCTAATACAGTATAGCTATGGTGTTGATATGAATGTGACCATGTCGTATATTAGTGAATAGGTGCCGTAGCTTGATATGTGAGTGTATAAATAGGAGGCTAAGGAGGTAATATATGGTAGTTATATTGAGTCCATGTTTATATTATTACAATAGGAAGCATGTATATATGTATGGCTGTCTGTTAGTCGTTATAAATACTATAATTTAATTAATACAGGGGCAGTTATTTGAAGGGGGCTTCAGCCATTTATTCATTAAACGCAAGTAGTGTATATACTCGTAAAGCCTATAAACAGCCTCCCCTGCCCAATACTGGCATATACCGTGGGTGGGTGGTAGATAATGGTGTTTGTAAGTCAGTTGAAGTTGTTTTGCATTGTTTTTATTGTTATTGTATTTTTTCTATAGATGCATCATTCAAATCCTCCGGAAACTTCGAAGCAAAACTCAATCCAGCTGTCAGTAAGAAGATAGGCGACTTGAAGTTTCTCTTTGCTGATTTGTTGCTGGAAACCCATCGATATCTTAAAACCAATAAAATAGAAGTTGAAGAATTTCGAATATTTGTATCGTTCATGTCAGCGTCGACGATTAATTCAAGTTCGTTATTCTTTCGTGATCATCTTCCAAGCCTTAGCACGGCTACGACAATCGATCAAATGTTTGCGATTATCAACGAAAACAAATATTGGAATCATTTCAATTATCATCTTCTCGAAGCTGTGGTCAAGAAATTTTGTGGTAAATCAATTCAAGCAAAATTAGAGAAATACATCGAAGAAGTTGTTTCGTTTGAGAACACAGTTACATTATCAGAATATACTGTAGCTGTTCCACCTAAACTAACTATTCCTAACAAGCCGGATTTCGCTGTAGTTAAGACCAAACTGACATCGGAACATCACTGGGACACGTATAGACTGTCGCAGACCAGATCTCTACATTCCAAAATGCATCGAGAACTTAACCTACCCGACCACGCCCTACTCTTCCAAACAGCTGAAGTTGGGAGCGTTATAATCAGATGGTTGGTTCCGGTTTCTGTAAAGGATTCGATCCATGTATGTGCTTTATCCAAACGGAGTCAACTTTTATCCATCGGTATCATTAGTATACAGTTGGATTCCATTACACTATCAATGGAGGACAAATCCACAAATAACTATGAGAACCTCACCACAATGGTAACCATGGCAATATAATAATACTGTTATATTTTATTCAAGTGTGTAACGTATTGTCATAGGTACCATATGGGAATCCAGTAGCTATTTTGAAGTCACTTGAATCATTACAGAGTAATGTTGAACAGTTCTCACTTACTCTACACAAACATAAGGTTAGGTAATTATAGAATAACAAATCACGAGCATTTTTGCCAGTTATATTATTATTTTCAATAGCAAATGATCTCGAAAACCCCTAGTACCAGCCCTTCTACACCAGGTAATACATAAAGGATATACACACAATCAGTACTTACTTATACATTTGCTGGTAGAACCAAGATATGCTGCTGACATTATGAAGAGCAAGAGTTTACCTCAGTGGCCACATCATACCACTAGTCCTGTCTCTGGTAGCAGGACCGGTATTGCTGAGTCAACCACCTTAGATTACGATCGATCAGTAGCTGCTGGTCCAAAGGTACGTTCAACTACATTACCAAGCAGTGGAACAGCATCCAGCACCACCACACCCACCAATTATAATACTAAACGACGAAGGTAATTATAGTTATTATATACATGAATATTGTAGACTATATGAGGTTGTTTTAGTTATTTTAGTAAAGAAGATTCTGAGGAAGAATATGCTGATCACTGGATAAATAAAGACTCTGGTTATTGTGATCCGGATGAATGGCGAAACCATTGATTATAATTCACATCACTTTATCTTCTCCAGCCCCTCCCCCTTGACCTAGCTTTTTAATTATTATGTTTAGCATATTACGTACGTACAGTATTTCATAACTTTAATTTATATTAACATTAATAATATTATAACATTATACAACAAACATACATACAGTATACAATACAACAGGTTGCCACAGCATACATGCAGTATATCTGCATATTATCAATAGTGCTGGTGCATGCGTGTATGTGTGTCTAAAGAGCCTCAACGTCTGCCTGTTTTGCTGGGGTAGTACAGCGGCCATTTTGTAACTCAATCATAACATCCTTGGGTGGTACGTGTTCCCTTGCTGGTTTCCTGGGTATGTCGTCATGATGAATATTCACATCGTGTCTATGGAACATTATCGTACATTATTAATAGTTATAAGATATATATCGATTGTTAACCTGGTTTGTAGCTCAATACAAGGGCTGGTTGTACCATTACCCATATTATACTTTAATCTATAATAAATAATAACAATGATGACAGTAACACATACAGGTATATTCAGTTTCAATGATGGTTTAAATATGACGATAGTTTACATTTAAAATGAAGCTCAAGGCAAATTAAACACAATTGAATGACCATTGTAAACTAGGATCTCCTTTGATTTCAGTTACGCTAGTGCCGTATTATTTTAATTTATCATTACTATTATTATTAATTTGTTAGTTTATATGTAGTAGTGACCTCATTATCTATACTATACTATATAGCCTAGCAAGAATAGAATAATGTTCTGAACAAACTAGTTCACAATAAAGTCAAGGTATAATCTTATCAAACAATCAGGTTGACAAATAATCACACTCATACAAGCTGTAGCATATTGAACCACTGTTCAATATAGATTATATTGAACCACTGTTTCCTTAATACTCACACTCATACACCAATATCTAGTAGTAGCAGTATATATTGAACCACTGTTTCCTTATTAATACTCACACTCATACACCATCATCTAGTAGTAGCAGTATAGTATAGATTATATTGAACCACTGTTTCCATACTGCATGTACACCATTGGATATTCTTATACAAAGCAATAACAATTTGACAAAGTTGTCATTCAACACGAGTATATATTTCCTATGTTCTGTTATTTGACAATGAGAGACCATGTCTGCCAACACAATAACCTCATTTATGGAAAATCAATACACACTAAATGATGTTTAGTCTGCGTAATACAGTGTATCGATCAATAACACCAGTATACTGATTTCAACTACCAATAGTATTATTGATGGCATATGCCCATAGTTTATGTAATAACAATAGTCAATAATTCAATTTATGTGGAACAACAGAACCCAAAATATATAATTAACCTCGATTATAATTGCTTTCAGCACAAACACACCAATATCTGCAGGTGTATGTATGCAAAGCCACAAACTATATATTATCATGTAGATACTATAGAAAATTCCCAAGGGTAGATCTAGTCACTGTGATATTGACTCACAGTTGGTTATAATGTATAGATTATTAAAGTATATTGGTTAACCTTAACTGCCTGAGTAGAACATAACTCATTACCAGTAATGCAAGATTAATCACCATCGATACAATCAGTAGACATCCATAGAATATTACAGCACCAACATTGCCAGTATTATCATCAGTGGCATTGTCTGGGGAGTTAAGTGTTGTTAACCCAGTGGTGATATTAGTATTAGCTGAACGAGGTCCCATAGTTATCACACCATCAACTATATAACCAACCGATACAGTGAAAGTATAATGATGACCTATCTCAAGGCTATCAACCATTGCAGAATTGGCAAGGCTGATAACTTCCATTCTTTGTTCAGTGTTAGTGGCAGTAGTATTGCTGGTATAATACACCGTGTATATGGATATTCTAATATCAGCAATAGGCTTCCAATAGATCACAGCAACTCGAGGATTAGCGCCTGCCACAACTACCACATCCTCTGGTATTAAACTACCGACATCTGGACCTAATAATCGATGCACAGTAGATACACTATTAAATACACACACACATATATATATCTATATTATTTATCCATACTTGTTTCATTTTGAGCTGTTGTTGAATAGCAAAGAGCCATAGCTGCAGTAAATAGCAGTAGAAGAGATCGTGACCAATCACTACTAGTAGCGGACGGCATTATTCAGCAATGCTAGTCTGGCAATGCAGCAACAACGTAAGTAACGGTAGAACCAGTAGACTACAGAAACAGTGAGACTATTGGGAGATTAACCTGTCCCTCGGGGATTATATACACTGTGATTTCCACTCTAACAGACTATAATCTAACAGAGGTCGAAAACAAGAAACACTAAAGACTGTCTGTTGTAAAGGCGCCCACGTGTATGTGCTAGGCTGGAAACATGGGTGGGTGGGGCTTGGTTATTTTTGCGGTTTAAATGGAGTCCAATCCTCAGCATCCAGCAGTGTCATCGCAATATCAGGGACCAGCGTTAGTAGACGTAACGAAGTTACTGAGAAGATATCTGGTAATGCGTAATGTAGTTTACTGCCACAGACAATATGTACTCAGTCTACTATACTCTATATACGATAGTATGACCATATAAATTATGGTATGACTATGACACTTGATGTATGTTGATGGGTGTATCTATAGTAGTGTGTAGTACGTGTACCCACCCGTATATGCATACATGCAATATGCTATAATCATTGACTGTATTATAATGTAGGAAAAGGATTCATTGGAGTCGGCGTTTAATTGGTATGATGTAATTAGAGTGTGTGGGTGGTACTTATGTGTTGTATTTATTTTAGGAGTGTTAAGTGTGTTGTAATTCCTGAGCCACCTAAACCACCATCACTACTCGATGCTCTTCATCAGTTATTTAAATCAACTAGTCAAGTAAGTAATGTCTATTTGGATTTTCTCATTAAATATTCATCTAAAATTCATTAATTATGCCCACTCAATTGCTATAAATGTTAATAAAATACTTTAAAATAAATATAAACAGACTTTAATGTTACTGCCTACCTACCTGCTTTATGCTTTGATATTAGGATCAATGGGTGGTATATATTACCAAGATGGTTGGGTACATGCTTAACCAGAGTAACCCACATCGTGTGAAATCACTGAGTAATGTGTTTACTACACTGGTCTCTCAGTCTGTTATACCCCCAAAGTATGGTCAATTTAAGTAATTATATTATCTAGTTATTAATAGTTATTATTGTTTTAGATTAGTGTGTGAATCAATAATACGGGAATTAGATATGAATAATCAGTTAACATGGAATCAAGGAATGTTGTTGGTCCGTAATATCGTTGGTGGAGTTGATTATAAGGGTTGCAGGGAAATCATGAAACTAGTACTGGATAGATTTGACCAACTACCTTCAAATATACCAGAAAGAGAAATAGGAGCTCTTCATTCGGGGAGGGAGGTAACACATCCCATGCCCCTATCATTATATTCCTATTATTATTATTATTGTTGTTTATAGCTTATGAGTTATATGTTGGAACGTAATGCATCATTATTACCAGCATATATAGCCTATGATGAGGTATAATAATGTGTAATAATGTATTATTAATAGTTGTATTATTACTCTGTCTATTCTGTAGATTAAACTACGTTACCACAACAGAGATACTCACTGGGTAAGGGTCTAATAATATGTATAACCCATTGGGTAAGGAGGGAGGGGGGGGAGGGGGGGGGGGTGATATGTGTAATAGTAGTAGTTGATATATTTTCGTTTTTGTAGGCATTGAAAGATATTACTGCCACTCTCAATGGAAGTATGGAGGTTGTAGCTAATATCATATCAGGAAGAAGTCTGTCTAACTAATTATAACTGGAATAACTCATAGAGTTTCACTATTGTTGTTTAGTGTTGCCATATCTGACTCCTGTTGTATGCATCTCTCAACTCTCCAGTTCTGCTTGGAAACTAGATCCATCTCGATATTGTTTCTCTCTTCAAGGAAGATTGCCATATTCTAAAGTATATACTGTTAGCATTATATGTAACAGTAGTATAAGACTATGTCAATCTATTTTCAGGAGCTATTTTTGCCCCAGACTGAGTATTTGAGTAAGATAATTGTCCAGCCCAACAGTAGAGAATTTGCTTTTTCTATACTAAACATCAACAAACAGGTATAGTGTTATTGATCATTATAATGCCTTAGGCTAGTATTTATATCTGTTGTATAGACTCAGCCCCAGCCCAATGCATTTGTACAGCAATCAATATTGAGTTTAATACTGGACGCATTGAGGAAAACAAATGATTGGCAGACTAATATTGAATTGGTTGTACTAACCTGGAGTCACTTGGCCAGTCAGATATTGATGTTGTTATCGATTCTTAATATTAATGGTTTACTGGATTCCATTACTAACAATGTAAATATAATATAGTAATTTTAATACTACTCTTCTCTGTATAATATAATGGTATATTTTAGGTTCGTGGAATATCTTGTGATCAAAGTCGACATTACTTGATGTGGTTATTACAGCATTACAACTCAGTGGTGGGTGTGGCTAGTCTGAAGGAAGATATACCTACAATACTCAACCTTGTTAAAGTGTTATATCCTGAGACTGATGTGGGTCCATCTATATAAATTAGCTGTAATGCCATTACTATCTTGTATTATAGCCGTTACCACTACCTGACACAACATTACCTGAATGTGTTTTTCAATTATCTGGTTCAGGGTTACTTCTGCTATTGAAGAAGAAGGTTATACATAATGATGGTTTACTGTAGTTAATGTATTATTGTATTTGTGCTATAGGCTCAGGCTGCTAATGTTCTTTTTAACATTGAAATACCCAAATCTCTATCCATTCATACAGAGTTAGTATAATGTATACTTAATAACATTGTTTATCATTTTGTGTTTAGTTTCTTACAAGAACAATTAACTGAATTGTCTGTAAACCCTCCTACAACTGTTCCTAGTTGGTATTTGCTATCAGCATTATTAAATGCCTGTAAGTTACATGTTTAATCATTATGGAAGGCTCGTACAAACACTTATTACTCTAAATAAAGTTATGTGTATATTTGTATATGATACCTGATATAGTCTATTGGAATATATAGTGTGTATAGGGGGCGTGTATAGGGGCGTGGTTTGAATCCTTAACCTTTAGTTTTCAATATTTTTATTGTTAATGTTTCTTGAGTAGGTTCATTTGGTACGAATGATGATTTCAATAATACTCTAAATACCTTGATTACTACATCGTTTGCTCCTAAACCTCGTAAGACGTCTTCACCAAATAGAGACGAAGTATCCGGAGATAATGATGCACCCACTAGTGTTGCCTTACCAATGGATTGCGTTGGGCTAATGATTATGCATGTTAAAGCGAGGTATATTGTTATTATATTACTAGAGTCAGGTATTTTAATATTTCTTTAACACTATAGACTATCGGATAAAATCAAAATAATGATTACTGATATTGTAAAACAACCTCAGACTTCATCTGCGACTCCATTGGTTGACCACGCCCTCTTAGACACATTCTGTCGAGTTCTGTTATGGTGTGGTACTAAAACATTTCAAGGTAAAATAAATTATAGCATTATTGTACTGATGATATATATTATGGGTGTGGTCAAAACATACCAATTTTGGACATGCCCCCATCACTTTATGGTATTTTCATGGTATTTGTTTTTTTAGCTCAACTGATTCCATCGGTATTTAAGCTCCAGTCATGGAGTATGCTCCATTCATTACTAGAGATAATTAGCTGCAGAGTTCATACTCAATTGTCACTGAATTTACGATTCTCTATTCTTCAATTGCTGCATTCCATTGCTGGGGTTAGCATTATTCCAACTCAATTATTTATCAGGTTAGATATTATTGTTATCATTATGATAATGATTATGTGTACTGTTATTATAGTGCTGAGAATACCGCTCTACACTTGATTCAAGGATTAAATGGGTTTGAGCTACCGTTACAGATTGCCAAGAGTATACCAGATCCTAAGCAGGTTTATCAAGCCCCTCCCCAGCCCCTCCCCCTCCCAGCCTTTTAATTAATTCTAAATTTGTATTGGTTGATTTAATTCTAGCTATTTCACGTTGATTCTGAGGAACTAAATAAAGTACTGTTGTTGATATTAGCTCAGTCTCTACACTTCTCACGTATGATATAACAATATAATTCCGCCCACTCATTGTATTAGATATGTTTATAGGTGTTGAACTTGGAGGTTGGCTGGAATCCCTTTTGAAAGAGTTGGAAGTAAATCATTCAAGATCATTATTCCTGTAAGAGACTGCATTATATTTAGCCCACCCACTCACCATTATAATAGCCCCACCCACTGACACACCCACTATTTAATAGCCCCATACACTTAATGCCCATCCATGCAGTAATTAAGCCTAGACTAATATTTTTAATGTGTTTATTTGGTAGATGGCCTGAGAGTGCTCTTCCTTACTTACCCTCACCAATAAAACAGCATTGTACGTTTAATAGCCAAAGTCATCCTATTACACAAGAGTCAAGAATGAAATTGATAAATCGAGTACACGAGGAATATCAGAATTTACAAAGTATGGTATAATATAGCAGCTTGTTATAACCAATAGACATGTACAATGTATTGTTGTATTTTATAGATAAATCTGAACAAGAGTTACAATCAATGTATTATAATAATGAAGGTGATTCGGGCCAATACATTCTATGGTAATTATTAATACTATTATATTTATGAGTGTGTTTTAGCTGTTGTTGTGATGTTGTAGTGTGATTTGGAAGCAGTTAATTGATAGCAATCAGATAACACCTCTGCTGTCAAGACTCCTTCAGCGGTTGCGTCTCTCACCAAAAAAGCTGGCAATATATTCCCGTCTCATGATTGATTATATTATATTCACTTGCCCTCAGCCCGGAGCACCATCCAATTCCAAGTTTGTAGCGGTTGTAACTCATCTTAATGATACGATATGGAAGTATTTCTTCTGTCCACTCGACCGTTTGCTCTTATGTATTGTAAGTATATGCTATACTAGTTCATATTAACCACCATTATGTTTTGTTATAGTTATGGCGTAGTTATTCTGGACAGGAAGCTATATTGAGTATGCAATTAGTATATCAATTGTTAATGAGAGATGATGTTATTACTAGAATTAATGATTTTGTACAAACCGTTCGTTGGACTAGTTTATCATATGATTTGGTTATTGATGAGTGTTAACAGGTTTCACCTGATGTATGGAAGAATAGTGATCATGGCAAAAGTCATTCCGAGTATTTATCAGTATGTCTAACTGTATATACAGCAGATAATGTTTATTATAATACTATACATTAAGCGGTGTGTGTATGTGTATGTGTGTATCATTGATCAGTATGTCTAACTGTATAATGCAGTGGGTTATGTACAGCAGATAATGTTTATTATAATACTATACATTAAGCGGTGTGTGTATGTGTATGTGTGTATCATTGATCAGTATGTCTAACTGTATAATGCAGTGGGTTATATACAGCAGATAATGTTTATTATAATACTATACATTAAGTGGTGTGTGTGTGTGTATGTATGTGTGTATCATTGATCAGTATGTCTAACTGTATAATGCAGTGGGTTATGTACAGCAGATAATGTTTATTATA
>JAYJLX010094454.1:0-22786 GCA_036873525.1 Chalinula nematifera
TGAAATAAGGACACCTCGATAATCAGGACACTTGTGTCTGGTCCCAAAGTGTCCGGAATATAGGGGTTCCACTGTATAAACATTGTGCGTTTTAAGTATATTCATTGCTATGTCATGATTTAGCAATACCATTTTTAACGGCAAAATTGTACAGAACAGGTACTGAAAAGACACAAAAACTTGCTATTGGCTTATACTACCACCGGTATCGGCTTTCTTTGAGTTACTTACATGTATGCTCTTACTGATTCTTTAAGGATTCGTTTGCTGTGTTTTTGGTCCTTGCAAGTTAGTTATGTGATACAAACAGTTGCAAAAACAGTAGATTTTGGTCTCCTTCCATGTAAACTTGCCATTCAACATGGTGGTGCCAGTTTTTAAGGTTAATTATATTCATTAATGAGTTAATGATAATTCATTCATTTTTTTTCAAAATTTCTCCATTAAATATACTTAGCATGTGCAAAGTCTATTATTTTAAACTATTGTAGGCAGGGCTATATGGGATTTATTAGTCCCAAGCCTGCAGTGCGGGTGTTTCTGGTTGCATGTGAGCCCGAGGCGAATGCAACCAGAACACCCAAACCAAGGGTGAGAGTCTGATAAATCCCTTATAACCCTGCCTAATCATAGTTTAAACATTATATACCTGTAGTAGTGACTTACTTCTTAGTGCCAAAACGCTTGAGAACCCAATGCTTACTGGAATTGGTGGAGCTGTGCATACACGTGCAGGTTTGATAAATTCGTCTGCGAATGTATATTCAACCACGCAAACCGTATATCCAACTGTGCCAAACCTGTGGTCATGCCCACAAGTATTTATTTGTTGTAAGCACCTTGTGGCACCTTTGAAGTACATGTACACGTATGTCATTACTGTGGTATATAGGTATTTATTAAGTGTATTACTGCCCGTATTACTGTATTGTATAATTGTAGGTATTTATTGAGTGTATTGCTGCCAGTATTCTGTGTCTATTTGGAGTGTTCACTAGTATTGGAAAATTCAAGGACATACACTATCAGAATGAAATGAATTCAAGGTTATATGTTTGTGGCATTTAATGATAATCGTTTTATTTATAAACCTTATGTATATTTATAGGAGTTATGATAGTAATTTCAATAGAGCCAATTTCATGTTGTTTAACCATAGAGGACTGAATCTATCGAGACACACTGAAGAGCAAACAAGAGAAGAGTAACTCGTAATGCAGTGGTTTTTTTTATTATTAAATCTAGTATTTAAGTGTTAAGTTATTCACATGATGCATATAAATACTGTTTATTTTGCTATGATTGACAGTCCTCATTCCCAGGCTCTGGGGATTCTGTGTTTAAAATAGCCACAGGCAGGTTCCTGTTCTTTGATTGTTATGGGCAGGGGTAAAGGGCAAATTGGTTTTAACCATAATATAATTGAATTTTTTTAATCAAACACTTGGCAAGTTTTTCTTGTACATGTACATGGTTGTATGTTGTTGGATTTTGAGGCATGGCTCTGTACTGGCTCACGTGCAGCATAGCAAGCATAGCAATGACTGAAATGACCTCAATCTACTTGGTATTGCTTCGCTACCGGTGCATTTGGAGTTGGATGTACAGATAGACTAGTATGCTTATTCTGTTCCCGACAGTTTACAATAATAGTGTCAAATATGATAGAACAACACCCCACCTCAGTTCCAGAGCAAACCTGGCGAGTTGCTACTGTAGTTGATAGTCTAACAGGTAAACTCACACACTACTTGCTATAGCTTTAGTATTAATTTTGTGTATTGTTTAAGATGCAAGAAATTTCAAAGATAATTTCCCTCCCCCCTCAGTGGCAGATTAGCTAGGATTCGAAGAAGGGAGGGTAGACTTTTTTTGTTTGTTACTGCAAAAGCCACGAGCACTTCTACTTTTTGATTTTTGGGAATAATGGTGACTAAAATGATGACGAGCGTTTAATGGGGAGCAGTTTAGTGGCCACCTTAAGTAATGGGCCATTCATTTGGAGGGCCATATACAGTAACTTGAGCTTTGGGTGTGTGTGTGTGTGTGTGGGGGGGGGGGGGGGGAAGGGCAAAACTAGATACAAGTTTTTGCATATTTGCAACCTGCTGAAAGAATGTTAACCCATAAAGAGGGGGCAAGAGCTGTTTTAAGGTGACAGTGAAGGCCCTCTTTGGATACATGTGCATGTCCCATTCTATATGGAATTTTCTTCCCACACTACTTGTTTCTTATCCCTTTAAGTACTCTATTATCTATGATAATACCAGTGACTGGTGGAGTGAATAGCAGAATTTGCAATTTATGTTGTATTACCTAGATAATCCACTAAATCAGCCCCTCCCTCCCTCCCCACATGTATTTTGTTTCAGCCATGCATTTATTTTCTTCATTATCAAATTTTTCTCCTGGCTGTGGGATTATCATTATCAATTTTTTTACACCATGTCATGTAGTGAAAATGGGCATGACCACTGATTTATTGCAACACCCTATGTTTATTAATCTTTTAGGCAGTAGACAAGGGTACATTCAAGCAGATGGTTTATCTGAGCCCCATATAAAAACAGTATATCACCATTAACATATACCATGTCATGTAGTGAAAATGGGCATGACCACTGATATATTGCAACACCCTATGTTTATTAATCTTATAGGCAATAGACAAGGGGTACATTCAAGCAGATGGTTTATCTGAGCCCCATATAAAAACAGTATATCACCATTAACATATCTCTCCTGAGAGGAAGTAGTTTTCAAAACTGGAGGATTTCGCCTCATGAATACAGCCCTACAATATCTTTCCAAAAGAAAACCTTTGGGCTATTAATACATGTACTTGAAAGTATTATAATGAACTAATACTATGATGTCTATCAATGACTAAATGGATTACTTAGCAGATTTTTTTTCAATGCAATTACTGTTTTGTATTGTAATACATTCACAGCCAAAAAACCCGGTGATTTGTGAGAGGCCCCTCCAAGTGGAGTACCATCAGCTGTTGAAGACCACACCTTATCCAACTTCACCACTTCCCACACAATATTTAAGTTAGACACTGAAATGTTGAATCCAATTACATAATTGTGCATGCATTACCCTAATGAAGGGCAACAGAGTGACATGATAGGAATGTCAGTATTATTACTGTTGTGTAACACTATACTGCATTGTATTATTGATTGGTAAACTAAAAGTAATTACACTCAGAGGAGGTATAACCTGGCCGAGGCTTATTTGCATTCCTAAAATTTTAACATGCGTTAGCAATATTACTGTTTTGATACCAACAGCTTCTAACAAACTTTAATTTGATTGCTTGCCATGCTGATTGGTGTATATTCTGATTTCAAAATTAAATTTTTTGGAAGTGAGAAAAATGTTTAACAGAATATGAATTTGAGAATGCTTGGATGGACGGGGATTACCTGTCAGGCGGATGGTTTATACTCTAGCAAACCCAACAGTATCTCACCAATAGCCAAAATCACCAGAAATAAGCAACAAAACAAGCTACCATTTACCGTACTTTTTACTATGGGATTCACACTCCATTTTCCCGAGCAAAATTGGATCACATAAGCTTGTTGCACCTCCTCTGAATTACACTATATCCCAGTCATTATGTATATTCTACCGTGCCAAACCTGTGGTCGTGCACGAGCATCATTATCTATTTTAGCGACCTCACGGCACCTTTGAACTACGTTACTACTATAGTATATAGGCATTTATTAAACGCATTTTCACCAGTATTACCCTATTGTATATAGGCATTTATTGTTGCCAGTATTCTGTGCCTATTTGAAGTGTTCACTAGTATTGGAAAAAAAAATCAAGGACATACACTAGCTATCAGAATAAAATACAGTACAACCTCCAATAGCGGACACTCCGAGAAAGGGACATAGTATAATAAACTTCTCAACAAAGGACACTTGTCAGTGTCCCAAATAGACTTGTCTAATACATTTTGACCTCCGAGAAGAGGACAATCTCTCTAAAAAGGACAAAGCACTTCAATTTATACAGGGTCCCAAAGTGTCCTTTATTCGGAGGTTCCACTGTAGTTATGTATACTATTTACTGTTTTTATTTATAATGCTTATTCATAATTATTTGTAGGAATTCATGCTGTTTGACCATGAAAACTTAATCAATTGATATACACTGAGGAACGAAGGAGAGAAGAGTAACTCATTGTGCTGTTTTTTTTTTTTTTTATTAATCAGACATGGAAATATGAACTCTATTGATTATTATTAGTTTTAATTAATTCATTATTAATTTTAATAATTTTATTAGGGTCACGTGGTGTTGCGTGTGTACAATAATAAGGGTGTGTCCCTAGCAACGAGTCACAGCTAAATTTCTCTAGCCATTATGAGTCCAGTGTGATGTTCTCTTCTGATTGATTAATCGATCATTCGTTGAAATGGCTGAACCAGTTGACCATGAGATAGATATAACTATCGAGGCGGTCACTGGTACCGTCTACGACCTTTGTGTCAGCCCTTTCGAGACTATTCTGGGAATCAAAACGAAGATTCAGAGGCTAGAGGGTTAGTTTTACCCTAGACTTAATTAAAAACTTTTAAGTGTAGAGCTAGTATGGGGTGTTTGGGTGTAGTAGAACATCAGGATAAGCTGGTGATGGACTCATAACAGTGTTCTCTCATGCTTGCAACGTGTTTTTTGTTGTTTCAGTTGTAATGATTTGCTAAATAGAATAACTTTTATGCAAAACTTGCTAATGAAAATTGGTTTCATTAGGAATTCCTGTGTTTCAACAACATCTCATATATGGGGAAACAGAGCTGCAGGATGATTATTGCTTAGAAGAATACAAGTAAGTTTTATGTATGTGGGATTAATGGTGTTTGCTATTGATGATATTCATCAAGCATGCATACCCTTGTGCCATTTCTCAATTAATACAGTATAACTTAGCTCAGAATGAAGGACACTTTGGGACCCTATATAAATTAAAGTGCTTTGTCCATTATAGAGAGGTTGTCCTCTGCTCGAAAGTCAAAATCTAATGGGTTTATTTAAGACACTGATAAGGAGGCTTATTACACATACAATGATCCTTCCTCAGAGGGTTATTTTTGGATGTTGAATTGTAGTTTATTTAAATTCCGTAATGTAAAGGAATACTAAATGTGCTATATTACTACACATGAGGTATTTGTAGTAATTTAGCAGGAACTTTGTTTGACTATAATTATGGTTTAAAAGTTGATTTATTGCTGATTTGCTGAAATTCAAAGCTTAAGCCCCAGTAGTAAATGATGGGGCTACTAGAATGTTATATTAGAAAGTGGAATAGATGTTGTATTCAGTCCTTTTTCGTCACATTTATATTAACATGTGTTTTTCAGCGCATTCTTAATTCTGAAATATTTTTGTACTGAATATGTGTATAATGTGTTGGTATGTGTACGGTATATTTGTTTATCAATGGTGGGTTACCCCTCCATGTGGTTATTAATAAACAATACCATATTATTGAATGGATGTATAGTAGATTTAGCAATAACTGATTTGTTGTCTTTATTTCCTTAGTATTCGTACTGGTTGCCAGTTGAAGCTCATCCTAACGCTCAGAGGCGGGCCTGTACATGCTCATAGAGGTACGGTACACTGTGTCACCCTCATAGTACTGTACATTGTATTTGTGCACGTGTGTCCATATCTTAATGAAGTACATGTACATGTACATGTATATGCCATACTGTGTGCCTACAGTAGTGAAAGCATCTTCTGATCTATTATTTGTATGTTTGCACATACATTGTATATACACAGAGAATGTGTTATTGATAATTGATTTCATAATGTTCACATGTGTTGAATGGACTACATGTAGTTCAAATCGAAGATTCGGCGCTGTTAGAATTGGCAGAGTATCTGGATATTCAGTATGCCAACTAAGTTATTGTACATGTAATCGTAATCATTATATCTCACCTTTCAGACCTGGTGATGATCAAGAACAGTACATGTTCATGCTACTTAAGTAAGCAATACATACATGTATACGTGTACATGTACAGTAGTAATGAATACATGTACATGTATTCATGTATGTACATTAATGCCACCTTCTCTTCTTCCCTTCAGTGATGGTAATCTAGAGCTTGTGAATCCGGATGATCACTCACAATTGCAAAGGTAGAAGTTTACTGTAGTTATAATCCTGCATGTGTGTACATGTATTGCATGAGGTGCTAGAAAATTTTCACGTCTCTTTTATTGTTTATAATCAATTTGCTATCAATACATGCATGTACATGTATATTAGTCTCCGTTTACACGACTATGTTTTCAAGCAAAAATACATTTGTATGTGTTTTTCACCTTCCTTCCATTTACACAAAAACGTGCAAAAACAGTATGGAGATGAAAACATCTTCCAAAATGTAGTGTTTCAATTTGAAAACTTTGGCATTTACATTTTAATGGCAAAAATGAACATACATGTACATGTGCATGTATTATCTAAAAACACTTAATCCTACTGATTTATTGTAAGAAAATATGCTCACTATTTTTCAAAAGCATAGCAAGCTTTCTAAGAAAAAAATCTTGTCTGCCATCTTTTCATGTTTTAAATTTATTATCGCATGTGCTCCGTATGTTATCAAAAATTAAAACAGTTACATGTATTTCGATCAAAGCATATCCATTTGAAAGTGTAAAAGCAATGTAAATTAACAACAATTTGGACATTACACATTATTAAACTGACACAAGTTTTTTTTTCCTTTAGTCCTGTTGAGCTGTCTGAATCTAGAGTCAGTGGTGGGAGTCAGACTTCACTGCTTGCAGCTACCACTGCCCCACCCAATGTAACAGTAGTGTACATGTACATGTATTACGGTGTAGTAATCTACAGTGCATTATTTATTAACCTAAACGTCGATTGAGGGTTATAGTTATCAATTTGCGTGTCTATTCGTTTGTGTGTGTCTTACAATGTAATCTGTATGGATACTTGATAATGTAGCCTTTTAATTAACATAGCTGTAGAGAACTTAAACGTAAGAAGCTTCGTGTTGTATAATCATTATCCCTCGGCATGGGCGAAGCCATAGCGAGGGATACAAGGTGTGTTAGTTAGTTAGCATTTTAAAGGTGGGCGTTAGTTACAAAAAAGTTCACTTTAGACGGCTAGTGCAGAAAGATCTAGAGGTTTCTGTTCTTCGAATTGGCTGTGCAGTTAGCTAGTGAGGTCTTTACACTGCCATTTTTGTCCTGTTTTCGTCCGTCTTTATTGCTAGATAAGTTACAAAATGTCCTCTGAGCGTTTGATTTGATACCTACAAGTCATAGTTCTACGCAGGAATGCTTTGAGTGCATTTTTGTGTTCCTTGTGATAAAGGCTAATGGTAAAATTTTGTTTGCATCTATAGGTATCCGAGAATTGTTTTTACAGGTACATGTACCTGAAGTTTAGCTTAATCAAAATGGTGGTCGATCTTCACAAGTTTGTATCTTGCTTCCAGGTGTCAGCTTAGACCTGAAACTTTCAATGATTGCTAAGGATGGCAAAGTCAACAAATACCACTATTCAGATTGCTTTGTCACTAGGTTGTAAGCAAATTTGTGATTTAAGTTTTGCATGGTTGCTTAATTGACCACACCTTTCTTCAATGTTCGCATTTTTAACCCTTTCTTTGCTAAGTTTATTCAATTAATCAGCCACTCCTTTCCGAAAAGTTCTGCTGAATGTTTTGTTTCTCTTGCATACTGTATGTTACTCTTTGGCTGTGAAGTCTGCAAGTGTAGACATCCATGGTTCATACAGTTTGCCATAGCAGGGATATGAACCTTTAGTTCTTGTATTTGTATTGGATGAAATGTAGTTAACTGTAAGGGTTCAGCATTTAAATATTTCAATTGTTGGTTATATAGGCTGTCACTTTAGTTGAGAATATGAATACGAAGGACAAAATGAGAGATCTTCAATCCAGGTTAAAGAGCTTGAGACTAAACAGAGCTGAGGTAACATAAACTAGTGTTAGCTCAAACAGTTGGGCAGTTAACGATCATTTATTGTATATAGCATCAATTACCCAAAAAGCCTTCGAATTTGAAACGCAAATGCACTGCTAAAGTGTAAGTTAGCTGTGTTAAGGCTACATGTACATGTATGTGTGTGTAATCATTATCAGTACTACATGTATGTATTACAGTATTATACTGGACAGTCGTGCCTCAAGTAGGAGAGTACATGTGTCCCCCACCCCTGTCACGCCCCCTCAGCCACCTCTATCTCATATATGTACCAATCCCTCATCCTCTCAATGTTGTATGTGCCCCTGCCAGCATCACTGTCACCATTGCCACGATAAGAGCCAACGGAAACTGATCTTCAGATCACATCCTCCAGAATTCACTGTTGGCAGAATGAAGGGAAGTAGGACGGTTTCCAGAGAAAAACAACATAAGGTTGGCAGACTATTGTCCTATACATGTACATACAATACTAGTACATATATAATTACTGTAACAATTTCTTTAGTTGCTAGCCAATATCATTGAGCAGCCCCCTCCTCCCCCAGCTCCTGCCCCTCTACCATCCTTTCACTACAATTCTAATAGACGTCGCAAACTAAAGCCAATATCATCCACTAGTTCCTTTATATCTCCTCCCACATCCAATGAATATTATAAACCAGGTTACATAATAATAGCTATATACGTGTACTGTCGTCGTCCCCCCCCCCACTTGTGTATATACGTGTATTAATGACTGTACATGTACATATTATATGTTTCTATAGCAGATCCATTAAGTAGCGGCAATAGTAAAGACTTGTCTAGAACCTATCATGTCAAGAGCAGAGAAAGATCATCTCATCATAGAAGATCACTTGTGACCAGCAAGAAAGATGATGAACACTATTTACCTCCAGTTATTAATAAACGATCAATAATAGGTTTGTTAAGTCGCATGTTTGTGTGTGTGTTATAATTTTTGTGTTTATCTCAATAGAAGTGAACAATCATGAACTATTTCAGGTATTGAGATTAATTCATGGTATTCTTGGTGGTATTAATTTTATGTACTTGTTGAATTCTTAAATACAGAAAACGTCGAAAAGCAGAAAGAATCGCTGTATGAAATGTGGAAAGAAAACTAGAATAGCAGCAACCTACACATGCAGGTATAAAAGTATAAGTAGTACTAACCTGGCGTAATATTGAATATTTTTATGTACATGTGCATAATATTAATTATACACTTGAACTATTATGCCATAGCAGTATTTATCATAAGTATTGTTTATAATTTCAGATGTGGTGGTATGTTCTGTGGTGCTCATAGATATGCTGAGACTCATTCCTGTACTCATGATTATAAGACTGAGGGTAAAGATACCATTGCTAGAAACAATCCATTAGTGGTAGCTACAAAGCTACCTAAAATTTAATTAATAATAATAATTATTATTATTGTCATAATAATTATTACTGTAAAACAAAGTCTACTATGCGATGGATACAAATAATAAATTTGGTACAGTATTGCATGATAAAATTATCATCAATGGACTACATTCAGTTTGATCAAAATGGTTAATAAAATGTACATAATTATGGTAAAGTAAACTATACCATGCATGCCCTAGCTTCTGGCCTGTGACATTAATATTGTATGCGATAATCAACTACCAACATTTGGGCATGTTATGATGTTAAACTTTCCACAGATGAAACTATTATACCCTAATTGAGGTTAAATCATTATTATGTGTACATTATAAGGGAAGGACACGAGGGTATTATCCGTGCTATGGTGTGACACCTGTACATGTGATAATAATGGTAGTTAGATGATGCAACTGGTGCCTGCTCAGTGTGCCATATGCATTACAAAAAATCTACTGATAATAATTATAGTTCTGCTATGCATTATGTAGTTCACTAATTGCTTTTATTTTTCAGTTAAGCATCATGAAAGACAATAATAATTAGTATAATAATATTATTATGATCTTTATCACGCACAATTTTTAAAAGGACAATGGAATACATACTTTTGCTGCCGTATAATTACTGTAGTCCAAACAGATTTACAATTGCACAATGCACAACAAAATAATTATTAATTAATCTAAGTAACTAGTTTACTCGGAGCAATTCATTGGCATAATTGTTATGACTGAAAGGTAGGCTGTTCGATCTGCGTACAAAAATTTGTTATCGAATCTTGTTTTAAATTAGTAGTTGAATATTGTTTTAAATTAGTTGTTGAGTCTTGTTTGAGGTTCAAGTTTACAAAAATACTAAAATGTGCGCTGGCACTTGAATAGGTGTTCGTTACGTGGGCTATGAAAGCATTATGTACTTAAGCAATCATTGGAGGAGTCTAGCTCCTATTCCAATGATGTGCTTGCATGCAATAATAAGAGGGTACAAACTCAAGGCAAGACCAGATTTGACTATAGCCCGAGCTATGACCAGTATGGGACAAAATCACTAATGATTGATCTTTGACATCTACTATGAATTCAGCAACTTAGCATAATGAATAATAATATTTTTATTACAATAATAATATAGCTTACTACAGTGACAAGCACCGTACCCCAGCCGTGCAATTATTTTTATTTTATATTATTTAATTTAAAAAAAAAGCAGACAGGACAGTGCTTTAACACATGACAAGTTGAAAGCAGAGAAAAACAATTAATAAAGGATAAATTAATTATTAATGAAAATTCACTCTTCAGTCTCAAAGCCTAACCATTGGCTTTCACTTTCAATTAAGTCAATGGGGGCAGATTTCGTAAAGGTTCTGATGGGGCGTCCTTGGGTGGAACGGGTACCCCTGAGGCATTGAATTGACGACTGTAACAAGGAGAAACCCAGGCCGGGATACATGGATCCAGTTTAGAATCAGGTTGTATGGTTCATCCCATTTGGCGGTAGGCGTGAGTAGAATATGCTTGCATAAATATGAGCATAGTAGGAAGAGGTTAGCACTAAGCATAAAAAAGCACAATAGGGTATGGTTTTGTAGCAAGTGTATGCAAACAAGATGTGATTGATAACAGTTCAAAGCAATATATTAATACTACCATCAAAGCTACTTCATTTTGTTCTCAAACCCACCTTTGGCTAGCAACAAGACTACATTAAAGCCCGCCTCTCTTTTGCTTCAAGAAGCTCAGACGCAAAAGGAACAGTAAGGAAGCATAAGAGCATATTCTACTCGGGCTTATTTGGTGGACAGAAGTGAAGCTAGTCTCCTGTAAAATATGGTGGATTCTTTGCCCATTCCTCTAGTCAGCGAGAAAACCAATGGTGAAAAGGTCACTCGTTTGATCTCAGAAACCCTTTGATTGTAGGCACGTCTCTTCTCCTTTTCATGTAGGTATATAGTGAGCATGCATGTTTATACTTAATACGCACATGAAGATCCAGTGTTAGTATAGTTATTCTGTTTTGATTGCAGGTAAGACTTTAGATAACCAACATTCTACTTGTTTCTTATCTGAAACAATAAGTGGGCTATAGAAAGTTGCACTAGTCCAGCACTTGCGTACCTTACAGACCATATGATGGTTGTAAATACATTACCGGTGACAACAGGTAATTATTTTTGTGATACAGGAATTAGCCTATGGTGTATTCCATTAACCTTATTAACCACCAGGCAGGTATGGTATAGTATGTTAATAATATTATACATGTAATACTCTGTATTGCCTTTATATGTGCTGTTAGTTGTCAGTGTGGATTTTCATTAATCGATAAGCACACTGTATTAATCCAAGTAATCACAACTGAATGCTCTGAACAATGGATACAGTAAGTAGTAATATGACGGAAGTTGCCTGTTGTTTCATTTTTATTTTCTACTAGTTTATTTTAATACAATAGGATTATTAGACATGGTAATTACATAGCTGTTCTATATTCAGGTATTCGTGAATTTTATAGTGCCTTGTTTATTTTAGTAAAATATATAGGTACTATTGTTGGATCACTCCTTATAAGGTAAATATAAGGTTGTTCTATAATGATGATATTCATGGCTTTATAGATTCAGTTGTTTATAGATGTACATGTAGTTTACAGTGCAGTGCAAGGGGCACTTTTAATCAGCCCTGTATCGTATGTACACTTATAATCCATTAAGTAATGACAATATGGCTGGGGGAGGATGTATGGGGTTGTTGAGATAGTTGACTCAATTACCATATTTGACCACTTAACTATTTGGTGTTATTCGTGAACTGTTGTTCCCTGAACATTTGTTTGTATAGTTGTTTATAGATGTACGTTGTATACATCCACTGCACTATGACGCATCAGGTGTTACTATTAATTTTCATAAATATAGCACAGGAGGTTGTAGGGTATAGAGATACCTCTCTCACTTAACTTAATTGCCATAATTATTTGGCCAATTAAAAAAAAGACATTTACTTTTAGGAAAGCCATGGGACTGCATGTGTGCTTTTTTTATGAGACAGGTCTTTGTTCTAATACAGGCTTTGTTTTCCAATTATTGAATTCTTCTCCAATGTAGCCACTCGGCATTATTAATTATAACACTTTCACTCGTGTAATAAAGGGGACATATAACTGCTGTAGCCATGCATGTACATGCATGTTAATTTAGACCCGGTGGTGGTATATGTGTTTGCTGACTAGCAAGCAGCTATTCAGTATTACAGCTACATTATTAACTAATTACTATGCGTACATGGTCAGTGGTATTTCTCAAATTTACATATGGTTTTTATGTATATACTGTGGAACCTCTCTATAGTGAACTTCAAGGGACCATAAAAATGGTACATATTAGAGAGGTTTCCTTAGTATAGAGTTTATTTTCTATGTAACAATTTACTGTGGGACCATATACAGTTGTTTGTAGTACAAAGGTTTCCTGCATACAGAGGTTCCTTAAAGAGAAGTTCCACTGTATATCCTTTCTTTAATGTCCTTACTTATAGCCCTGCTTCATGACTCACCAATGACTACTCAGTAAAGCTGTAAATAATAACCTAAAACCGATATACCTACCATTAAGTAAAATAAATCGGGTTAACCAAATAAAATTTCAAAAACCGGAAACCTGACATATTCCATTACATTTGCATTACCAACAAATATTAATGGCCTGGAAACAACAAGCAATTTCTTATTTTGTTTGACAATGGCCAGAAATTTTTGGGTTCTTTAAAGAAAGATGCACTGATTCAAAATATGACATGTTATTGTGTACTCATGAAAATCAGGTTAACCAATATATCAACTCAATTTCAGATTGGTGCATGAGTTTTATTTCTATTGTTTTATTGCTCAGAATTAATTTTTTGCTGCAGTAGAATGATTTATCAGGTTATTAGGTTAACCAGCAGTTACTTGATTATAGGTTAACCGGTTTTTGATTTCATTGTAGATTCACAGCACTACTACTAAGTACAGCTGCTCAGTGGTACCTCAATATTGACCCACATTCTGTGGATTATCACACTTGCACTACACACCCTGGGGATAGCCAGCGATGCAGCTATCACTTTTACAGCCTGATATTCAGTCTATGGACATAGATATTTACATCAAGTCCATTGCCTTCGTAAGCAATCGGTCATTGAAGTTCGCTGCGTTCTTAGTAATTTTTTTTTGTTGTATTAATATTATTTATCTCATTGGTTGTGTAATGGATAATAGTTAATCCGTACTATTGTTTGCCATATAATATAGAATTGAGGTGTTTTGTTACAAAATGATAATTGGTTTATGCATATTGCCATGTATTATTGAAATCCTTTAAAAGTTTGATCTGTATTATTATACAGTTTATTGTCAGGAATATTATCTTTTCTAACACAGTTTTAGTTAAGCGAGTATATTATATAATATTACATTTTATTTGTTATTTACCATTATACATGTAGTTACCGTAGTATTGGTTATTTTCACATGCAGGTACAAATTTTTACGATTTCAGTGCTTTGAGCTTAGCATAAATTTTTGCGATTTTAATTTTTACGAAATTGTATATTGTTTTGTATTGGTTACACAGTTTTTTATGGTTTAAATTTTCACTATGCCAAGTACTGCAGCAAAGATAGCGAAAATTTGCACCTAGCTAAAATTTCATATACTACGGTACTTCTCCAAAGCTATATAGCATTGTAATATTCACTTGCACGTTTAATTCCTTTTCACCAATCATATAGTTTTAGGATTTTGTCAGAATTAAAGGATTTGATATCTATTATTATTTAATTAATGTTGTTTATTTTGTTGTAATAAGTTTTTTTTTGTAATTTATCATCGTTATCAATAAATTTGGGATAGGTTGGGTTTTTGAATTGGAGTATATAGTATAACACTATACATGCTTTAATGCTATATCCATAGTGCCGGATTAGTGAATACACACAGTCAATGCATACATCTATGTACTGGTATTGATATGAAATGGTTTCAGGAACAGTCAGTAGTATGGGTATTGAATACCACTGACATCATCTGTGGAGGTATGTAAGCATGTTATCAAATCCGTACACTAGTCATAAGTGCATGTATCTATTATTATTTTAATAGTTAATCTACTTGCACCAACTATTGTTGTCATATTATTAGAAATCATATTCCTTGAGTAGATTCAAACTGTTTAAATGCCCTCCATGGAGAAAAAGCTGTCTTCAACTGCACAGTAATGGCTCCAAATCTTCAAAAGATCCAATATGCTGTCAACGGTACATTAACACTTTAATAGGCCAAAAAAGGCATAGCATACATTGCATGTATTCTTTTTTATTCATTAGCTATTCATTTATTTTGCTTGAACAAAGATAAGTAGACGGGAAAAACTAAGGCTGCAGAACGAAAAAAAAAATCAAATTCAGTCATATTTCAGCCATTAATTGTTTTTGTCCCTACAAAAGATAGCGGAAAGCTTTTTAGTCACACCTATATGAGAGTGTTTTGTTCTCTGTAAATGGGTTGTATTCTATTTGGGAGTCGTTGAGCAATTAGGTGTGATAAATTCAGTAAGCTTGATATCTCTTAAAAGATAACAGAAGCTAATTAAATAATTAAATGAGAATGAGTGATTTATAGGAATAAGGTTATTCGTAAATTGGCAACACGTTAACCTGCTTTTTCTGTTCTCGGCTAATAAAATCTCAATACTTCTCATGTTAGCCCATACACACATGCACATTCCGGTGAAATACGAATACACATGCAGTCAGGTTATAGCTACTGCAGGTGTATATATGTGCACATGTGCATTGAGTTTGTTTTGATCACAGAACTTCACTTTTATCCAGAATGCTAAATAGAATCCAACGTTCATAAAAAAATCAAATCGTCTAATGTATGAAACACATGCAATAACATTTTGTGTCCATAAACTTCTCAATCAATAGGAAGTTACTGTATTGCATGCATGATTAACTGATTGCATGGAGCAACTATAAATAATAGTTGAGTGGCTAACGTGTAATTGTGTAGTTGCTGTTTTTTGTTGTTGTGTTTGTTGTACTTGTGTGATTTGAAGTTGAAGATTGGCTTCATCGGGGTATAAATATATTAAAATGGCCCAGCAGGGGACACAGAGCATCCGGCCCATAGCTTGCACGTACGGTGGAGTGTGCCTTCACTGCCTTGCAATAATCCCAACCGTCCTCCTTTCCTACACTTCCATGGAGGCTGCAGCTAGGGCATGGGCCAGCTGCCTTGTTAATTCCTGTTTGAAATCTACTTATGCCGCCTCATATTAATCTTACTATTCATTATTATTCATTCCTTCTTTGCTGTACCCATCAGTCATTCATCATCCTGATTAATGTGCATTGTGTGTATGCACTACTTGGTTACATATTTTAATTGAGTACATATAATAGGCCCTGTCAGACTAAAGAATATAGAACTATAAAATATTATAGATTATACGTTCCTTTTTTGTAATTCCAGGCCAGACGCCTCATATTATGGAATTGCTTATTACATGATCAGTTACTTTTTGTTAAATCCGTCCATGGATGGATGCGTATGCACATTACCCTTCGTTACTTTTTTATGCAACACACAGTCATAATTTCCTTAATAATAAATAACCATATACGTAGATTATATGAGTAAAATGGTAACAACATTATAGAGTTATTAAGTATAACTTCTTTAATGATAATCATGACTTTCATTGTTATTCAGTCAATAGTTCTTATATAGCTGTGTGGGATGATTTAAGCTATCTTGACATTGGAAGAGTCTAGTGACTCTAGTCCCTCTATCTATGTTGTGCTTGCATGCAATTGAAGGGTACGAACTCACAAGCGCAAGGCTGGCATAACTATGGCTGGAGCTATGTATGGCCAGTATGAGGCTGTGACCTTTACTAAGAATTCAGCAACTAGCCAACCCAGAACTATAACTTAGTTTAGCTATTAGTATGTCATTTCTCATCAGGTTGTTTCTCATTTCTGCTAAAAAACTGATTAAATTCAATAAATTGACGAGTTCATCATCACGGGGCTAATAAAACTTAATTGATCACGTGCATAGATCTACTGTAACGGAGAAATAGGGACTAGGGAGATCGAGAATGGAAGAAGTTAAGTCATTTCTTTCGTCCGTGAATATTCCTTTTGAAGGAAGCACTCTGCTTCAAGATTTGCAAGCTCTGGGAGTAAATACCAAGGATGATTTAGCAGTACTGGAGATTGATGATTTAGCGAAGACCGGTTAGTTAGCCTCTTATCATGTATATAATATAATATCTATGGTCGTCGGCTCGGTCGTCGGCACAATTCATTGCCGTGCGACGTTTGAAAATGATGTAGGCAGACTTTTTCCCTGTTTTGGAAAATAAGTTTGGCTCGCGAAACTACGTGAGAGTGTGAGGATTACCCAGTCTACCTTTACAGAATTGATACTGTGATTTTGCGTACTCTGAATGTTGAACCGATGTAGAAAAATGGTCTAGCTACATGGCCACACCTTCGCATAGAGTGTGTGCGTATGGAAGGGTCTGGTTAACATACTGATAAAATGCAATTGTCCACGGAAAGTATGTCAAGGAATACTTAACTAGCAACGGCTCTTTCACTCAATTCCGTCGATAGTTTGTCTATTCGTTTAGCCGATGTGGCAATATTTTTGCAACACATGCACAGAAAAGAATTTTGTGGATAAGGTGGTGGGCATGTGCATTTTAAATTATTTTTCATGAAATCTTAAACTTGCTCTAGCTTCACTGTCAGTATACACGAAGGGGTGGAAAACCGTGGACACCGGAAGGTAATCACTTTATGGCTTCCAGCAGGCCAAAATGTATGGCTATACACCTTATTCACCACGGCAAAATATTGATATTCATTGGAAAAAAATCATATGATACGTAGGTGTATGCACGCATATATGCTATTGAATGGCAAAATAACATGGCAAAGTATACAAAGCATACAAGAAACTTGTAGAAACCAGTCAACGAAGCAAAACCAACTACACACGAAGACCTAACAATGAAACTTGACCAAGACAAAAGTAATACTAACCCTCCGAGCTCTTTTAAACTTCAAATGGGGCCATATGGGGACTTGAAAAGCCTCACTCATACTTTATCAGGCAATTCCACGGTCACCTGAGGCATCAAATGAGCCAGTTAAATTGCAAGGATCCTAGAGCAGTCCTGACTTGCATATATCTCTTCATATTGCTTCGTAGATTTGGAGATATAAGCTGTTTATGCCACTCACTACATGACATCTTGACACTCAAGATGGCTGCCTATCGCTCAAGTCTGACTCGACTACGCATAATTTATCATATGAAAATGCAATGAATATCATTTTGCCATGGTGAAGAAGGTCTTTTGTCTACAGCACAAATCATTATTATAGGCTATTTATTTGCCTTTATTTTTTTTTTTTAATCAAAAACACTTGCAATTTTTTCACCAGACACAGCACAGGGGTAAATAATTCCGCAGTTATTTCCATAGAAAGAAAAATGAGTCTGACAAGAAATATGAGTCCTCAGAAGCTCAACTATGTCTACAAACTACGTTACCTTCATTTTTGGAGCAGATGAGTCGCTGACTAGGTGCAGCTATAATAGTAGGCTAAGACTGTTCTAGAGGCTTAGTATTCAGAGCACAAATAGTTATAAAAGAAAGTAGGCAGGATGTGTTACAGTAATTCGTATTCAAAATATTGATAAAAATGGCCGTTTTTAAAACACAGTAGCTCCATAATAATAAATCACTTGGCTCTAGGAACAACATACACTGATTGCTTACCAGTCACAAACATCCCGTGAAAGTCACCAGTTGTTAGCTGTAACAAATTACCAAAATCGCCCAAGTTTGTGTAGGCCACCATATGAAACGGCAACTTTATTTTTGGAGCAAATGAGTTACCGACTGTATAGGACCCTGGATTTTTTGGGATAAACAGTAAGTATCCTGGAGATTACAGTGTACAACTCACAAGGACGAGTTCTTGTTATATTTCAAGTTTTAGGTGTATAAAATTTTAGATAATTACCCTCACCACACAGTGTGTGGGAGGGTATATTAGTCAAAATGTTTGTTAGTTAGTGTGTTAGCAACCTGTGCTCACTTTAAACGGTTTTTTCTCCGTGACTAAGCAGTGAAATCTCTTCAAACTTTCTGAGAATAAAGCCTATCATCATCAATGCAAGCTGTTTCTTGTCTGAGTTTCAGCATCTTGATTGTTAGAGAGTTATTCAGTGAAATAGGTATCTCAGCTTCTGGATGTTTGGTAGGTTTTTCACAGACATCATTCCATGGTGTAAGTCGAAATTCCACATTAAAATAATTTGTTGGTGAAGATAGCTTTTCGTTCGTTAGCTTTGGATGTCAAAAGTGAGCACACAATTTTGTCCTTGAGCGTTCAGCCATATGCTTGGTTGAATCATTCTAAAACTTGATCTGTTATTGTATCTTGTTGTTAGAAGTAGGTTTGCATACCTTTTACTGCTTCGAAAGCTGTTTTGCGAAAGATTAGCTTGTTTGGCTTTTTTGTGTTGCAAGTCAGTCTTCTTCTCCATTAGTAGGAGGCTCCGCCCATAATACTAATTAACTATCTATACTGCCAAATTTTAATTAGCATGTGCAAATTTTTTAATACACCAATGCAAAATGTCAAGATTACAAAATGTTTTACAAAGCCTCAATCATCTTGAATCATGGAAGTGATTATTTGATAACAGGAGCTGCTGTGCATTAATGTGTGGATCTGTGTATCAGTGTGGTTTGTGGTAATCATTGCATAGTGTGGCGAGGGTTCGCACTTTAGTGCACTAGTTACAAGATTAGCTCAAAAACCAATAGCACATGTTTTCCAGCCTTTGCCGCGAATGAACTGTAATAAGATTCATTGCATTGTGACAATATTCATTGCAATAGAGTGGTTGCATGTGATGTCACAAAGCGTGCCACGCCCATTTTGTGTGGCAAAAAATATGTCTGACTTCTTGAGTTCTACAGCCCTGTATACACGAATAATAAATGATCCTGACAAAAGCATACCGTTTCAGTCCTGAGTAAAGATAGAAGAAACAGATTCTCTAAAAACCGCTGTTACTTTCGACAAAAAAATTTCGTGTTAGATACAAAATCCAGCTTTACAAGAGTAGTAACCAAGTCCTCGGGTTTATGGTGAGTTACAATTTTTGGCCTTATGATATTGCTTGGTGTAGATAAATTTGGTCATTACTTATTCATGATTTTGATTGAACGTGGAGGAAGAAAACGCATCATCAATGCATCACAATGATAACAGACACGCCCCATTGTGGGAAAATAAATCGTTAAGTATGGAGGAAGACAGGGAGCAGCTACTTTGAGCCCTGGGATGCAAAAGCTAAATGCAAACAGGATAAAAATGCGAGTTATATGGGTCGGTACATTGTATCCAACAAGTTACAAGTCCTAGAATAACCTAATAACATTGCCACGATCGAGTATTCTGCTACTACTCCTCGTACTAAACGGGAGTCGCAGCTATATTTGACCTGTGGCCGACTTTGTTAGGCTATTCTAAGATTTACAATTACTTGGATACAATTCATTATGGTCTTACCAACCTATATAACTCGCATTTTTATCCTGTTTGCATTTAGCTTTTGCATCCCAGGGCTCAAAGTAGCTGCTCCCCGTCTTCCTCCATGCTTAACGATTTTATTTTCCCCCAATGGGGCGTGTTTGTTATCATTGTGATGCGTTCATGATGCGTTTTCTTCCTCCAACGTTCAATCAAAATCATGAATAAGTAATGACCGAATTTATCTATATACATGTAGCAAGAAAAATTCGTAGCGCTAGATTTAGCAGGATGAACAGGCTGCTTGTAGTACAACCGTTCTACTCTTTTAGTGCTGAGCAACATTTCTTTTGCCACACGGAAGTGGGCGTGGTCATGTTTTCTGACGTCAGTGCAACTGCTCTATTATTGCTATCATGTGTAAGATTGAAGCCATAAAGATAATGTCTAAGCTTTTCCACCCCTTCGTGTATACTGTGTGGATCATAATTACCAAAATACCACCAAGCACTTAACCTGTTGCTGTTTTGTCTGTTTACTTAAAACAAATAGATGGTGCCTCCATGAAAATTTAATTCTTGTGACGCTTTATTCTCCCATTCGGGCAGATATGACTATCAAACAGTAGCTATAGTATATTCGCGTTGAGTTGAGCTCAATTGAATTGTTAATAACTTTTTTATCTTACATGCAAATCAAAAATACTACTGTATAGAGGGAAATTTCTGTGGGTAAAAATTTCTGTGGTTTTAGTGAATAAAAGGTTTCTGCAGGTTTTATTTCTGCTATTCTTACACTTCACCCCTACTCATGCAATGTAAATAGATTTTTTTAAGGAATTAAATTTTGCGATTTGTTAAAATCCCACAGAAACAGCAGAAATTAATACCCACAGAAATTTCCCTCTACAGTGGAACCTATCTATAACGAATACCTTTGGGACAGCCAATATTGTCCTTTATAAAGAGGTGTCCTTAACTTAGAGGTTCAGTGATTCAACTTTGCAGAAGTAATAGGAGCCAAAGTAACAAGGATGCTGGATATGGTCTGGAAATACCGTGCTGATTAACCAGATGGATACATTTTGCAAGCTCAGCGTTTTATTCAATCAATTACTATTATTTAAACCAAAAATAATTAATTATAATTTTGTGGGTGGAGCTTTGTCCGCCTTAACCCTTTTAGGGTTTTAGGCGGAGTTTTCGAAATCAAATGCTATTACCATGGTAACTAATTGCTTTCCAGTTAATTAACCTCTGGTTTAATAATTGTTGCAATTTTGCAACACTAAAACCTTTAAGGGGTTATATTCCTCCCAATTTAACAAAGAATGCCGCACGTACTTCAAATTTAAAACACAGATAGATTTTAACGTCCCGAATAAAACTATAGCTTCAAAAGAAATAAATACATAGACTTTAGGAGTTATACAGAGACGAAGTTTTCATTCTCACATTTCACAGGACAGCAAATTGACAGTACCTGTAGCAAATAGAACAGAAAAAAGACACAAGAGGGCTTCTAGAACCACATCCGCATACTATAACACCCATGCACACACTCCCTACCCCCAAATAATGACACCATATCGACACTAAATCCTCAACTACACGCACACTCCAGATCTAGCGCAATGGGTTAGTGCAACGCTAGGATTAGTGCTCGCGCTAGGGTTAGTGCAGGGTGTGGCTTCAGAATCATTATAAGGGGGTGGAGAGTGTGTGCATGGGTGTTATAGTGTCAATATTAGGGGCTAGGAAGTGCTTGTGTGGGCGTTAGAGTGCATGGTGTGGCTTCAGCGTTATTATAAGGGGGTGGAGAGTGTGTGCGTGGGTGTCATGCTGTCATTAGTAGGGGCCAGGGAGTGTGTGTGTGTTGTTTGAGAGGTGTGGCCTGAACCTCAGTTCTAGAACCCTGAACTTTAAACCGTAGTACAGAACAGGAGGTGCCAAGACAGCTCCAACCGAACATCATAAATGCACTTATACTCAGCCATGTAGCCCTAGCCGACGAGTGAGAGCAGTGACCGTTAAAATGTTCCTTAAGCTTAAAAGAAGCAGACATCTATTTTGTGTTTATATCATCACTAAATGATCACACACAATACATATGTTCAGTATTATTATTTTCATTTTATTTATTTATTTTTTTTTTTGATTATTAATATAAAGCAAATGAAAATAATTTAACAAAAAAAAAAATAAGTTAAGACACCGTACAATAAAGCAAAGAGAGAAGACAATAAACAATATAAGGTAATAAAAACATCAATTCACAAGTCAGTCAATGAGGGAGGCCAGCCTCAGAAACCACCAAATTAACGGGTCGGGTACAGAATGGGTGACGTGGTGAGGATCGAGCTCCTCTTATACATTGTATCGACGAACGTAACAGAGTGAAGGTGAGGGTACATCTAAGCCACGACAAGGTGTCAGAGTACGAGTCATTCTCCCTTTCCGCTAGCATAGAAGCCAGTCTTTTGTAAAACTGGGAACATTCGGGAGCCATACCTCCAGTAACGGAGAACACCAGTGGGGTAAAGGTGGAATGCTCAACATCTAAAACTCGTTTCTCATAACAGCGCTTTTTTTCCTGTTCCTGTGATCTGTAGCATTTCATAATGGGTTTGTTGTTATAGGAAGCCGCATAAGGGTTGAAAACACGTACATCAACAAAGGTCTTTTCGAATCTCCCACCCCAAAAACCACTCATGGATATATCTAGTC
>JAYJLX010094565.1:0-22744 GCA_036873525.1 Chalinula nematifera
GATCTTGTGTATGATCTCACCATTGCTAATAAGGGTATATATCGGTTGATGTTGTTTACTAGTGGGAAAGGAGTGTTTATTTTCATATCACTCATTTGACTGTATGTAAACATTATCGATATCGTGAAAGAGATGAAGTGGTTACGTAATTTTCAAGGAATGATTGAAGAACAGTACGAGAGGGAACTTCTTTTAGAACAAAGCCAAGATGATTTAGAATCCTAGCTGACTGAATACTCTTCATAATATATAAAGTGGAGGAAAAGCATTTGTGTGTAAAGACATAATCCCGTTCACAATGATTACATAATTACCATAGTTGAGAGTTTAAAATAGCAATAACTATTAGATCTATTATAGATCTAGCACTGCCCACTTATTAGCAATATCAAATATGGCCGATTATGCATGTGGATGCGGTCTACAACATAAACATCGAAGAACTATGATTCAGGTTACTTAGGATACGTTGAGTATGTATGGAAGGATTATGCACTAGTATTTGAAAGAATATACGTTTGGTTTGGTGGGAGAGCTGGGCAGGAATAGCAGTGACAAACATTTTTATAATAGTGTAACTACAATATTATACTGTTAGACATGTTTTACAGTTGCGTATATGTATGTAGGGGATAGAGAAGCATTGGGCTGGAGGCCTTAATAGGAGCTATTTGTATCTCAGTCAATGGACTACGTTGAGACTACGTGCACGGAGTAAAGTCTTGCTGGTCAGCAAGACCATATAGTATCTATGGCAAGACTAGGTGGAAGTGCTCACTTTACTTTGGATACCCAGGCAAGCAAGTTTCTCTCTACTTGGTTTTCTACCTGTACCAAGCAACTATATCAATGATCATTTTAGTCCTAACAGTCATTTAGCGATGTCCCTAACCCATTAGGCTGTAATTACAATATTATAGTCTCGCGTAGCCACACCTATCACACTGCTGCACGTGTCAGATAGGTCTGGGGACGCTGTAACATAAGTTGTTGCACAGCGCTGGAATTGGAGCGTCCCAATCAGATTGCTCGATGCACGTGGAACCACAGCATACACTATCTTACAGGGATTGGAAACAGGGGGGGGGGGCGTGTCCCAACACAGGCGTGTTATTCTATTGTACTTTAGTATATTATTCAAGTTTTAGCCTTATCTGGAATTTATTATACTGCATACGATACATTAGTTTTCTTCCAATGCATTAAACCCTTCATAGAACAATTATAATGCAAACTGTGTATATAACAGGTACAAAAACAAAATAAACAATTTTACCTAGTGGTACTCTCATACCTATATCAGCCTTGAAACTAAATATTTTGCTGACCTGAAGCTATAATCTTACTACCTATGGTCACACACATCGTGTATCTATGGTGGAACCAACCACTGGCATGCAACGTCATATAATATCTATATACAGTCAAGACGAAAAATAGGAAGTTTATATAAAAAAAGAATACTGAACTGGTTTACCTATGCGAAAAGTGATCGTTTCTTTGAAGAAGACGCTATAGCTAACACATGAAGCTGTTCTAGCAGCCTAGTAGCAAGTCAGTCATTTTTAAACGTCATGTGCTATAGTGGTTATGACTCACGTATAATTAACGAATGAAGCCTTAAGTAGCAACTTGATTGCATTCCACAAAGCAACAATACTTGTGTTACAGTGTCCCCAGACCTATCTGACACGCGCAGCAGTGTGATAGGTGTGGCTACATGAGACTAACAATATTAGTATTCAATATTGATTTTTTTTATGTATATACAATATCTCATTATTATGTATTTATATTATAATTGTGTAGATAATTATTGTTGATGCAAGTGCATGACGGATGAGTTATTGGTAGCTATAGCTGTCACTATAAGCGTTGTCAAGCCACCCACCAATCAGTGATAAGGATGACCCTCACTGCCTTCCATGCCTCGCCTGGTTGAGCTATACCATGCATACGCTACCTCTAACCCCAATTCTGTAATGTTTCTCCACTGTATGTACGAGGTCGTATTAAGGTCAGCATGTACATACAGTGTATACATGTGGGCTAATCTGGATAATTATACAGAAATAAAACAAGTTTATTTATTGTGTATCATTTATATACATGTATAGAGTTGTATAAATAGGGATAGAGGTCTTCATGTTGGGCATTGAGTTAAAGTTCGTTCATTTTTGAGTTGTGCATTTGCTCATTAGATATTCATCCAATTATGCCTACTCACCACCCAATCACATATTAACTGTATATAGCTGCTGTATACACTGTTCTCACTATATTTAATACATGTAATACTGTACTACTGTTATCCTTTACTTAATAACTGACACTTTATTTTCGCTACACCCAATGCACTTTACTTTCATACTTATAATACATTATATCAAAGGTATGCTAATGAGTACTGTGTAATGAGCAAATCCATTAACTCAACACGAATGAACTTTAGGGATATACGTGCAACTTAACCATCTATGCTACATGTGTATTGTTAACCAAAAGCTCTTTGTGAATGAAGGGATACCATAAATTCCCTAAAACTTCGGCATTGTAATTTCATTAATAAGTAAGTATTTCACAAGAAAACAGTAAAAAAAAATACTCTATACGTTTTTTAAGTATATACTTGTTGCTTTTTTTCTGATTTCATTCCATCGAACCAAAAGACCACTGCTACTACACCAGCCAGGTAACTTTTTTGTCCGTTTCTTTCTGGTAATATTGGTTTGTTGTTATCTTGGGTAGCAATGGTGCATGATTTCTGGTTTGTTATAGTCTGTATTAAAGGTGATTTGTTATTGTGAGTATAGCACTGAATATGTACTTATTATAAAAGCTCATCAAAATAATTGCACAAGGTGAAGAATTTGTAATTTTACTTCCAAAAATTCATTTAAAATTAGTATTAGCCTAGCTTGCCCTTTCATGATATATTGCTCTTATCTATGTGTAATTATGTATACCGTAACTTCTCTAAAAATTTGGCACGAAGGGTAATGGCTATATAATTTCTTTAACGAATTTTTGGAGATAAAACTGCAAAGTTTCTGCCTCGTGTGATTATTTTGACGAAATTAGAGGCTTTCATGAAAAGTAGGGTAAAACAATAGAATGAAAAAGTTACCTGGCTATATGCAGTTGTATAGTGGTCTTTTTCTTCAATGAGACAAAATCAGAACAAAAGTTTAAAAAAATGAATCTTTAGAATGTTTTTGCTATTTGCTTGTAAAAAAAATTATTTATGAACAAAATTAGAGTACCATGGTCTTAGAGAAATTACAGTATGTAGCTGACTTATAAGGCTTGAGTTTCAGAACAATTTCAAGACTTTTATTCATGTAATACATGTACAGTGTACATGTGTACGATAATCCATTTAATTGAAGAATGAGTTTCTTGGTTTTTTTTTTTCAAATACAACAAATGCTTTAGATCACTGTATACACGTATTACTGAGTTGGTTTGAGCATCTTAATAATGTGCTGACTGTATAATATATATTACTGTACGTATTATACATTACTGTCTACCGATTGCTTTCAGAGAGTAGTAACTCCCAGGAGGTTCCAATTACCAACTTCTCTCCCGAATCAGTCATTGCAATTTGAGGTAAGTACATTGTACATGTACATGTATGTATACTGTAATTCTAATTTTTGTGGATCAACTAAAATAATGAAAAATAGTATTAAAATTAATTTACATATCCCTCACTGTACACATGGATTTAGTAGTGGTGAACTATACGACCTTGCAACAAAGCATTTATAGATCAATGATGATAATCAATTTCATGACTGTTGCTGATTCGTAATATTTAGGTTAATTAATTAAAACACCAAACTGTGCATGGTCTAGCAAACAGCTATTTGCATAGCTAGACACAAACGAGTATAGTCATTGAATATAGTGGTATTTCTTGACCCTGCCGTATGCGGCTTAGCACACAGGGAAAGCTTTATCTCTAAGCTTACATCAGGAAGCAAAATATGGAGTTATGAATTTCGGCACCATTTACCAAAGCTATATATATATACTTCAGACATCTGTAAAAAAAGTTCTATAGGTCAGGTATGGAAAAACTTTAAAATTTTACCATAGGATTGTATCATAAGGAACACAAAATGTGCTTAAAAGGTTATGCTGCATCGAAGCACAGCGTATATAGAATCCAATGCCCAGAGCACATTTTCTAAATTAACTCACGATTGAGAAGACGAATGAAGATGGGACAACATTACTAGCTAACTGCATGCACAGCAAATTTGAAGCACAGAACCAGGAGACCTTTTTGGACCATATGTGTGTAAAGTAAACTTTTAACACCCACAACTAAAGACCTAACACACACTGCTGCGCCCACGCTCGCTTGCATAAGCTAACAATGTTGCTTATTTTTTAGATGATTACCTGCTTATGTGCACCACTTGTTTTTGTGATGATTATACTAAATAAAGTTATAATAACAAAATTAGTGTTGTATTATGTGAAGAAATTTATATACAATAGCATAAAAAACCACAACAATATATAGTTAAAGTATATATTTCCAAAAGCTTGAGCGACGCCATACTATAGCCAAATTATATTCCGTGCAGTGTCTTTCATGCACATGAAAATGAAGCTTGAAGTGAGTGGAGCTGTCATTGTGCTGATCACCTGTCTTATCATGCACTTCTCTATCGCTTCAATGCCTGAGTGGATGAAGAATGTTACTACAAAGCCTACTATAATAAGATGGAGCATGGCAATGGGTATTGCGTTATTGTTTTATCCCTTATTTGGTTGGATTGCTGATGTTTGTACTTCCAGACACAATATGATATGGCTGTCAATGGTACTGACTCTTATTTTCTCATTAATGGGAATTGCTTGTGTAGTTACAAGGATTGTAACTTATGGTGCAGTATTCTTAGAGGACATTACTTCAACCATTGCTTTAGTAATTGCTATTATAATTTGTGGTCTATACAAAGCAAATGCTATTCAGTTCGGACTACAGCAACTGCTCGAAGCATCTTCTCAACAATTGGTTTCTTTCATTCGTCTGTACTACTGGAGTATACATATTGGTCCAGTGATCTTGTATTATATTGTTGCATTAGTTTATTTTGTTCTTTTGAAATGCCGTAAATTCATGCCGTATACAGAAAGTCAAAATAAGATAGAAATGGTGCACAAACTAGGCTGGACATTTCTTTTCCCTGCAATACTTCAAACTGTGTGTACTCTTGCTGGATTAATACTCTATTTCAAATTCTCTAATAAACTAACAACTCACCAAACTCATTTTAACCCGTTTCGTGATATATTTAAAGTCCTACAATATACCTACAAACACAAGCAACCAGAGAGACGTAGTGCCCTGACATACTGGGAGAACACACTACCATCCAGGATTGATCTGGGTAAAGAGAAATATGGAGGGCCATTTTCTAATGAAGAAGTAGAAGACATGAAAACATTTTTCAGACTATTATTGTTACTATTGTCTTTGTTTGGGTTCTTCCTAAAGGATGAGGCAGAAGGAATAGCATCAGTAATCATAAACAACAACGGGTGTCCCAGTATTGGAGTGTCCCTGATTGTGTTCTTGAACACTGATCATGTATCTCACCTTATTGTTTTAATTGCTGTTCCTTTGATTCATTTTGTATCCAGAAAGTTTCGTTTTCGTTATCAACCAAATCTTTTGACTCGAATGGGAATCGGTCTATTTCTGTGTTTAGTTCAGCAGTTACTGTATCCTTTATTTGTTTATTTTATATCTCATCCAACAAACCAACAGAACATACAGTGTGGTTATGAACTAACCAGATCTTTAATATATGATGCGTATACGTTCTCAGCAACAGCTGTTTGCTTATTTGGTAATACCAATTTCCTCAATGCTACTAATGGCTTATGTGGTATTCCTTGTCCAGGATTGGTTACTGATTCGTATATATTTTATTTCCTTCTATTACCACAAGTGTTGAGTGGTATTTCTTCCCTTCTTGTCTTCATGACAGTGCTTGAGTTTATCTGTGCTCAAGCTCCCCATACTATGAAGGGATTATTCATTGGTTTATGGTATGCAATGTCTTCAATAAAGTATTTGGTTCCTGATCTTGTCTATGATCTCACCATTGCCAATAAGGGTATATATCGGTTGATGTTGTTTACTAGTGGGAAAGGAGTTTTGATTTTTGTATCATTAATTTTCTACATGGCTGTCTGTAAGCATTATCGATATCGTGAAAGAGATGAAGTGATTAATTTCCAGGGAATGATTGAAGAACAGTACGAGAGGGAACTACTTTTGGAACAAAGCCAAGATGATTAAGATATATCCTTGAAGTATTCTTTACGTTAAAAACTTCTTTTAAGTATGTAAAATATGAAACTGAGGTACATTTGTAGAAACGCTGTAAATAGACATATACATGTATTTATAACTGATTTGTTCTAGGTACATTTAAACGTCCCTTATTATTATACCATTATATCATATTAATTGTAGTTAAGGAAATGAGAATCATTTTTTTTGTTAGAAAAGGACAAGCATCAATCATATTGCGAGAAGTTGTGAAGCCATGCATGCATGAATAATAGGTACTGCATAACCAGAAATTTCTGATAATAAATTTTTTGCTAATTAAATTTTTACATGATTGAATTACTGTGAAAATCGAGCACATGCATACAATAGTTAATGCACATGGTACAAAATTTTATTCAATGTAATAATTATTTATGCTATTTTTATTACCAGCAAAAATAAAGTTACAGAAAAAGTATCCAGGTATACGATATTCTCCAAACTGTTTTTTTTTTGTATTTAGGGTGAAACTATAATGTCAAGTGCTAGAGAAGCTATGAGTGTGTCGACTAGAGATTATTTCCAGAAAAGGAGAAATCATCGGCTGAAAGGTGTGGTTTATGGACCCAGGTCAAGACCATTACTGTGCCCCTATCACCCTGTCATTAACTGATCTTGAGGTATGCTTGAGCCAATTGGAACAAGAATGACCTGTATAGTCATTGCGTACATGATAACCTCAGGTCAGGTGACCGGTTGCCGGATACACTTCCAACTGACTCAAACTGAGGGATACCACTATAGAAAACTAGGACACTTCCTCTTACTACTTTTAGTTTGTTATTTCGATGCCATTATCAGCAAGGTTTACACACTCATGATCTCAGTAATTGGCTGTTGCTAAATTTAGCAAGTAAGAGACAAGTGGATTTATAGTTATACGATTATACTGACATGTAATGGAGTGGGCATGTAGATTGAGTGTTCCTTTAAATGGAAGTATACTAGTAAATTCTCTAAAAAATCGGCTCGAAGGGGTAAAGTTATTTTAATTTTGTAACAAATTTTTGGAAGTAAAATTGCAAAGTTCCCTCCTCGTGGGATTATTTTGACTAAATTAGAGGCTTTTGTAACAAGTACGGGAGAGTAACAGAAAGAAAAAGCTATCTGGCTATGCAGTTGCAGTGGTCTTTTCCTTCGACGGAACGAAATCAGAACAAAAGGCAAGAGTAACTTTAAAAGCGAATATTTAGAGTATTTTTTATATGAAATACATGTAATTATTTATTTACGAAATTAGAGTGCCGAAGTTTTAGAGAATTTACGATAGTTTAAATTCCCAATACCATATGGCAAGTTTTGTACATGGCTAATGTAGTTTATGGCTTTTTTGGCCATGGCAACATGCATGTGCCTTGAATTCATTGAGTCATGAATAGCCTCAAGATAACCAACCATCTTGTATTTGCAAAGATCAGAACCTACATGCATGTGGTAATCTGCTGGATGGTGTTGTCAATGTGATTATGGTCTTACTGTTTGGAATTTCATTATTTCATTCATAGATTCATTTAGATGCAGTGGATTAGCTTATTGACGCCTGGGATCTTTCTCTCAGCTTGTTAAAGATATTTGGTAAACTGTCACGATCCACTCATCTCCCTCCCCACTTACCCTCAGTTGAGTCCTCAACCTCCCTTGCTGCAATCTTGGCCCATGCAGCAGTTTTATCCATTGTGGGGGACCTGACACTATCATTGCACTTCGAGGGTTGCTACTATGACTGGACGCTATAAAGAGGTGGTGTAAGTAGTTAAATAATGAGTTCATTAAGAATGGGAACAACAAAAGAACTTTTTTTAAAGGACATGGGTCTATTGAAGGTATCCTTTATAAAGAGGTGTTCTTGGAGAGGTTGCACTGTAAAAACTGTTGCGTGCATGATTTTCACACAACATGTATGATATTTCTGATGGTTGCCATGGTATTTCCAAGTCAACCGTCAGAAATATCACACACGTTGCATGAAAATCACGCAACATTTTTAATAGTGTGAATAGTACACTAAACTATGTTATTCAAGGGAATCAGTAGTGTCCTTTATAAAGAGGTTGTCCTCCTTCAATGAATTGAGGCTATCAATAATAGTGTATAGTGACCAGTAAACTTCCATTTATACACTTGTGTTCAGCGTGTATTTACTATGATATCCTTTTTCCTTCAAAAACAGGAGTGCATGGCTGCATGTGGGTTACTTCATGCTTGCTAAGTTCGAGTTCCTAAAGAACATTGTTAACCAACCGCGAGGATCTTTCTATGCTTTTGTTCACAACTTATGTCATGAGCCAGGACACACACGCACTCAGGTGATCCCCCTAACAATGTAAGATATGGCACCAACTGTGCTGATAGCACGTTGTATGATATAAAGGATTGCTAGATCCATTTATCTATTGATCTTGAGTCATCTTTTCTCCATACAATCAATAATTATTATTATTAATAATTACCGAGGTGTTTATGCGATTTAGAGCCCTTGGGCGAAAAATTATTAACAATTGAAATTATTAATAATTGAAGTAACTATAGTTTAATCCCTCCTCGACTGTTGTATAGACAGGATAAAATTTTTCCTTTTAACTTTTTCATATTTCTCCCTTTATTCATCAGTAGAATAAAGTTGTTTGTTACTCCTTTTTTTTTTAAGTTCTTTATTCACTCATTTCATTTATTAAATTATTTTAGTCAGTGAATGTAATTAGCCGTAAATGAATTAGAAAGGAACTATAATAGTTACCATTTGGGTCAATTATATTAGGCTAGTTCTGGACCCCAGCTAGGTAAAATCTGCTATTATAATACTTCAGTTGTTGTGTATAATTAACTTAATTGACTAGAGCGCCGATTGAATAATTGCAATCCATGCATTTGAGCTAGACATTTGCTTTAGTGTTATTAAACGTACTGGTAGACCATCTGCTAAATGGAATGTGCGTGTATAGGGAATTTTATTCATCTCACTCTGTTAGACTGTACTAGTATCAATGTACATGTAACCATGGCTTTTTGGGCCATGAGTAAGTGACTGAAGACTTGGTGCATGGTATACTGTGCAACCACCCACCATTGACGATAATGATGGCTCATACTGCCTTCCATAATTCCATGCCTTGCTCGATGGGTCACTGCATGAGGCTCACCACCTCTAACCCCAATACTGGCTATATACTGTGGCCTCCACTGACTATAATATGTACAAGGTCGTCAGCAAATTACAGTTTATGTACATGTATAGGTTAATCTGGATAATAATGCAGAAATAAAACACGTTTATTGTTTGTCACATTTGATGTAGAGTATAGACTCTATATGAGAGCTATTTATGTGGGACAGTTGTTGCATTAACATTGGAATTAGCTAGGAATATTTAGTTGTTGCTATCTATAAGCAATAAGAATAAGACGCATTTTTATGAGCTTCATTTTGCGAATAACTACCATATGTAACCAGGCAGTAGCTGCATGTCTGTGAATGATGTGATAACTGATACTGCTTGTATGATATGCGTATGTACATGTAGCTCACTTAGTTTGAATTCCTAAACAATTTCCAAGACTTTTATTCATGTAGTATACACAATATACATTTGTACTATATGGCTTGTGGGTAAATCAAAGCCACTGCCTGGAGTTTATGTAATAAGTTATAGCATGGATGCGAAAGCTAGATGTATAGTATTGAATTTTAACTGACCAACCCTAGGGGCCATGTTATCGACAAATTTATACCAATCAATTGGCCGTATTCTTTTATGCACATGATAGTTTTTTAATGATAAACGTAATGCTATATATACGTTCCTATAAAAGACTATAAACCCACAATACGTTTGCTTTGTTGCTTAGTATAAAACTGGATCAATTTTCAGCATCTATATAGCTGTAGTTTCCCAGCTCAGGAAGTGATTCGTCATACCCGCCATGCATGCATGGTCTATAATAGAACTGAGCAGTTTAAAAATTTTGCAGCCAGTACGATAGCAATAGGAAACACTACGGTATAACTAAAATACCTTCAGAGTCAATTTTGAAAAATCTTTTCATGCAAGCATTATATTGTTAAACTTTAGGTAATGTAAAATTCAGAATAACTGGTTTAACTGTTTCATCAGAAGCCATTTTTGAATGGTGGCTTGAAAATTGGCACATGCTTTACCATGTTAAGCCTCATGGATACACTTTTAAGTGTTCATAGTATAATGAGATTCGGTATGCGGTATCAATACATCTGAAACGGTTTTGTATTGTAATATTGCGGTACAATTAAATATTGTCATATTGCACAACTCTATAGTCTATAATGCATCGCTTTGCATTGAAGCTTTTTCCTCTGGGGCCCCTTGAGCTCCTCTAGCCAGTTTGGTCTCTGGTCTCTTCAAAGAGACCATAAACTGTGGTATTTTTGGTATATATCCCTTGTAGCCCTTATTTTTCTTACTATATATACATGACAAAATGCAGTGCTATAGCGCTGTGGTTTAACTGGGGCCAGGTTGTGTGGTATAGTCATTTGAAGCAGTAATGGTGCCTTTAGTGACCCACTCAAAATGGTATAAGTAATCAATAGCTATATACTTAGGTGAACATGCAGGTTATTCAATATGCATGCACAAGGCTTGTGTTATTTCATTAGAAGCCGCGTGCACCAGGCTATAATAGCTGCCAATAGATAAACTACAGTGTATAGGTTATTGAACTTGTACATAAGGCTATTATTTCATTAGACGCCTAGGCCAATGAGAACCAAGTGTATGTATAAGTAAACAAGTTTACATACATACAAGACTGTGATTGTATTGAAGCCAAGGCGGAGCTGAGGCTTCTAATGAAATAACTGCTTCCACTTATAGGCTTCTATAATGAACAAGTGCATATTCACAATAACCCAGAGCACAAAATAACTGCGCGTCATCGGACAGTTTTCAAACCATTTTTAGAGAATGTCCTACCATTTTTAGCTCATTACATCATGGTAACCTACTACATGTCCAAGCAAAATTTATCAATGACCCGAATCTTGTTTTGCCCTCTGATAGCCTGTAATGTTTACTGATGCTATATATAGTTTAATCTTGTTTCTACATTAATTTTAATTGTACTATATACAGAGTGGGGAGTGGTTTGAGTATTTAAATGACGGCTTTTAGCTACTCAGCATGGTCTATAGTCAGTATTTATAGAATATTTTATGAATTTTTTTTAATTGAAAGAGCGAGTTTTTTTTTCAAATTGCAATAAATGCTATAATGATGCACTGTACATGTATTATGTACTATTTAAACTATATGGTAGGCAGGGCTGTATGGGATTTATCAGGCCCGAGCACGCGGTGCGGGTGTTTCTGGTTGCATATCAGCCCGAGGCGATATGCTACCAGAAATACCCAAACCAAGTGCGAGGGTCTGATAAATCCCATATAGCCCTGCCTAGCCATAGTTTAAACAATATATATACCAATACCTATAGTAGTGGCTTACTTTTTGGTGCCGAAATGTTCGAGAACTCTATGCGTTTACGTGAATAGGTGGGACCGTGTAATGCACACGCAGGTTTGATAAATTCGTTTACGAACATATATTCAACCGTGCAAACTGTATATCCTATACCACGCCAAAGTATATCCAACCGCACCAAACCTGCAGTCTTGGCCACGAGTATTTACCTGTTATAAACACCTTACGGCTCTTTTGAAGTACGTCACTACTATGGTATATGGAGAGTTGGTTTCAGCATCTTGATAATATACTAACTGTATGTGTACGGTATACTACATTATCCTGCTGTAACTAATCCACTATAGGAGATACATTTTAAAGGGTTTCAGTGGTAAAGGATTCTCCCATGCCTGCATTTAAACAATTTGTGGAGTTTATCAATGGACTGGAAAGTCATGTATCACAGTACCACCACCAGCTTGGGTGGGTCCAAGATGTGCTGATTTCTTTCAGCAGGAAAGAGAATGGTACGGTCTCATTTACCAACTCCCTCCTGGATTAGTCATTGTGAGTACATATGTATGTGAACGTGTTGTGATATCCCTTGTGTAATGTTCTTGACAAATGACCATTCCAAGTTCAACAATAATAATATTCCAAAAATTAATTAAACAAGTATCTTAATTACAGTTAGTTAGTTATAATATAATAGTTATTAATAACACTATAGTATATGGTTCACATCCTCCCTTTTCTCACTAACGAGTTCCTAATCTGCTCATTAGTGCATCGCTGTAACTTATTGGCCGAGCTGTCTTGCGCTGGGAGTGACGAAGAGTGATCGTGGCTGATGGCTGCTCATTTTCGCTCTCTGCAACAGTTCCTTTGCCATGGCTTGGTTGGGTTCCTCCACTACATGTATTGCTATCTTGACCATGTTGCAGTGTCGTGTCGTTGGAGTCATGATCGCCTGTGGCTTGTGACATCACGGTAGGTGTATTGTCCTGATCATGATCACTATCCTCCTCACCGTGCGGGTTTAGTTTCCATTGTGTGCTGGGAGCTGGTCTAAGGTGTTTCCTATTACGGCAATATGTTTGTCCATTTGGGGTGACAATGAGGTATGATCGTGGGTAATGAGAGACTTTGGAAATGGTTGCAGGTGACCAGACCGAACCATCGAGGAACATAACACTATTGCCTTCTTTGAAGGAACTGAGGGGTCTTGCATGTTTGTCGTAGTAGTGTTTTTGGGTGTGCTGTTGCTTGAGCAACTCTGCCTCAACGACCTGGGGAGGGATAGTTTGGGGAAACAGTAAGTGGCTAGCGGTTGGTAGGAGGGTACGAGTACGTCTATTCATTAGCCTTGAACATTGAACATTGAACAGGGGAGCCTAAGGCGTCATTTACGGGTGTGTTGCGGAATTCTAGCAGTGGGAGCTGGAAGTCTCGTTTATCAAATAGGGACTTACGAAGGAGGTTTTTGATTGTTTGGACTGCCCTTTCGGCTTTCCCGTTAGACTGGGGATGGTAGGGGCTGCTCGTCTTGTGGTCAAATTGATAGTTGCGTGAGAACTGACAGAATTTATGGCTTACAAATTGGGGTCTGTCGTCTGATACAAAAGTACTGGGGATGCCGTGTCTTGCGAAGTGTGCTTTGCAAAGTGAGATGACTTGATCACTGGTGGTATACTACCGAGTTCATCAACCTCAATAAGTTGGAGTAGTAATCGACTAATATGAGATAATGTTTACCACGAAATTCGAACAAATCGAATCCAACCTTTTCCCACGGTCATGTGGGTGTTAAGTGGGGTATGCGGGGCTTTTTGGTATTTTTGTGCTTGTAGGTGCAGCACGTGGGGCAGTTATTTACGAGCTCTTCGATTTCACCGGAAAGCCCTGGCCAGAAAAGGACATCTCTTGCTCTGTGCTTGGATCTTTCGACTCCTAAGTGTGAGCTGTGTATCAGCTTTAACATATTACTACGCAGTGAAGAAGGTACAATGACCTTACTTCCTTTGAATAAAAGATAATCGTGGCACGTGATCTCGTCACGGTGATTCCAATTATGGTTTAACGGATGGTAGAGCTTCTGATTTGGTATCTGGCCATCTGTTGAGGACTGTTTGCTTGAGGTCCGTGAGAGACGGGTCTGCGAGTGTTTTTTTACGGAATTCAGCAAGTTTGGTTTCAGTAATGGGCAAGGTATGGATTACATTGATGTCGTGGGAGGTGTCTGGTAAGGGTGAGCGTGATAGTGTATCCGCAATCAGTAAATCCTTACCAGGCTTGTATGATACGGAGACAGGGTATCGTTGTAATGACACTGCAACCGAGCTGGGGCAGCATGTAGTGGTTTCTTCAGAATAGATTCTAGGGGCTTGTGGTCTGTCTCAATGTGAACGCAAGGTAGCCCATAAATGTAATCATGGAACTTTTGGCAGCCAAATACAATAGCGACTTCTCAATTTGGGCGTAATTTTGCTGGGTTGAGGTGAGGGTCTTTGAGGCATATGCTATGGGTTGGGCGTCTTGAAGTAGGACCGCTCCCATGCCCTTTGAGCTGGCGTCGACCGAAATGGTGGTGGGGACGGATGGATCGAAAAACTTTAGGGTGGAGTGAGCTGTGATTCTGTTCTTCAATTCGTTTAAGGCAGCGTCTTGCTGAGAATCCCAGTGCCATGCAGTATGTTTTTCCAACAGAACTCTAAGGGGGGCTGAAATATGGGAGTAGTTGGGGATAAATTTAGATAAATATGTAACCATACCTAAGAGTCTTTGGAGTTCTTCCCGGTTGATGGGTGTTGGCATGTTGGTGATTGCTGTCGTTTTCTTTTTATCTGGCTTGATCCCATCTTGGCTCAAGGTATGACCAATGTAACTGATCTCGCTCAGTTTGATCTGACTCTTTTCTTTATTGAGTTTCAGGTTATTGAGTCGGGCGCGTTGTAATACTTGTTGTAGTCTTGTGTCGTGTTCCTCTTCGGTTGAGCCCCACACAAGAATGTCGTCAACAACCACCTCAACCCCTTCAATTGTGGCAAATATGTTGGATGTGGAAAACATTCTGGGCGGAGCATATGCCAAATGGTAGTCTTTTGAACTTGTAACAGCCGAATGGTGTATTAAATGTGCACAATCGGGAACTTTCGTGGTCAAGCTTCAGTTGCCAAAACCCAGAGCTGGCATCCAGGACGGAGAAATATTTTGGATGTGGCATTCGAGCAGCGATCTCTAATCGTCCTCACAGGGTAGTGTTCACGCTTAATCGCTTTGTTTAGGTCTTGTGGGTCTATACATATTCATCGGTTTCCATTTTTTTTGATAACAATAACCATTGAGTTGACCCAATCAGTTGGTTCGTTTACACGTTCAATGACATCTAATTGTTCCTTGCGTTGGAGCTCATCTTCCACCTTTGATCTCATCATGACGGTAACTTTCCATGGGGGATGGACTACAGGTTTGATGGTTGGGTCAATGTATATGTGGTGGGTTACTCCTTTAATACATCCTAAACCATGAAATACGTCGGCATATTGATTTAGAGTGTCCAGTGTGACGGTTTCGATTCGCTTGATTAGCTTCATTTCCGTTGAGGATTTTAGGCCAATGATGTTTGTGGCATTCTCTAAAACTTCAAAGTCAATAGGCCAATATCGCCTCTTGTAGGGTAGCTTTACCAGTAGATCTAAGTCGGTGTCCACCGAATGCAATTAGTCGTGATTTTGATGGTCGTAGTGGTTCTTGACTCAGCTGGTGGTATGTTTTAGCCGAGAGTACGTTACATTGGGCACCGGTGTCTATCTTGAAGGTAACGTCTTTCGAGTTGATTGTCACAGTGATATTCCATTCTTGCTTGTTCTTGGCATTAATGGCACTGATGATTAAGTCGTTGTTACTGGAGTCGGAATTGTGATTGAGTTGCTGAACCTGTTGATGTCGGTCGCGGCTCCTACACATCCTAGCGAAGTGGTTTGGACGGCCACATTTGTGGCATTGGACTCCACTGGCTGGACATCTCTGGTGTGGTAGGTGTCCGGTGCCGCAACGGGAACAGGTTTGGGTAGGTGGCTTGGTGGGCGGGGCCATTTGAGGCGTTCTTCGGTGTTTTGCAAGTGTGTGAACTTTTTGATTCTCAGTGTCAGTGGTATGCGCATTCGAGCTGGACATTGATTGGATTTGTGTGGAGGTTGCTTCATCTGCCCGACATATATCCAACGCTCCATCAAGTGTTAGGTCGGCCTTTTTGAGGAGGCGAGACCTAGTTTTGTCATTCGTGATGCCACACACAAACCTGTCCCAGATGAGGCTCTCAGTAAGCCCTCAAAACTCACATGATTTGCCTTTTATATGTAGATCAGTCACGTATTGGTCTACAGTCTCGTCGGGTTGCTGGTTTCGACTATTGAAGACATGGCGTTCCCAAGTTATATTTTTACGGGGATTACAATACGCTTTAAACTTTCCCATGACTGTGGCTAACTTTTTTGCATCATTTGGGTCGGCGAAGGTAAAAGAGTCGAAGATTTCAAGGCATTTGGGTCCGGCCACGTAGAAAAATAGCGATCTTGGTCTCATCGGACCGCATCGGACTCTGCTGATTTTCCGGTTGCTGTCATATATATGTTGAACTGCTGTTTCCATCTGCGCCAATTATCGGCAAGATTTCCTTGTAGTAATAACGGTTCTGGTTGTTGAAATTGTTCCATCACTGATTCGGAGCCACCTCTGACACCATGTAATGTTCTTGACAAATGACCATTCAAGTTCAACCGTCTTCAACGATAATAATATCCAAAAATTAATTAAAAAAGTATCTTAATTACAGTTAGTTAGTTATAATATAATAACACTATAGTATATGGTTCACACCATGTGTATCATACAAACGAGTTTTTGTAAGAAAAAATCAGTGAGAAATATGTGCTATAAAATTACAATTATGACAACAAAGCTGTCTTGTATGATATGATATAGTGCGGTCAATTATAGTGTCTTGCATACGAATGCATCATGCATGTTTGGATCAGAATAAAAGCGTTGTAGCAAAAGATAAAGCCAGATAATCTAATTATGAAAGCTTAAGGAGTGAAATTACAAATAGAAGATAATATAATACTACTATGTAACAGTATTACCAAATACTGCACTATATATAGCAATGAACTTACATCATGCTATAGTATAAACTGTAGAATTGTACACAATGAAATTTCCCGATTCGCAGTATATTAAAGTTTAATTAGCTTGACTCCATCATCGTAGTATACTTCATATCTTGTGGTGGCAAAATGAAGTTAGAAGTGAGTGGCGCTGTCATTGTGTTGATCACCTGTCTTATTATGCATTTATCAGTGGTTTCATTAGTTGAGTGGATGAAAAATATTACTACAAAAACAGTAACAATTCCCTGGAGCATGGCAATGGGTATAGCATTATTGTTTTATCCTTTATTTGGTTGGATTGCTGATGTCTGTACTTCCAGACACAATATGATAAGACTGTCAATGATACTGGCTCTTATTTGCTCATTGGTGACAGTTGGTTGTACAATCTGTTCCAGGATTGTAACTTATGGTAGAGTTTTACATGATATTGCTCCAGCTATTGTTTTAGTTATCGGAATTATAGTGTGTGGTCTATACAAAGCAAATGCTATCCAGTTCGGACTACAGCAACTGCTCGAAGCATCTTCTCAACAGTTGACTACTTTTATTCGCCTATACTACTGGAGTATGCATGTGGGTCCAGTTGTTTTGTACTATACCATTGCAGTAATTTACTTTGTTTTTTCGAATTGTAAACTTGCTTTTACGGAATTAAATCCAAATTATGATAAGGAAATAATAGTTCGCGAGCTAGGCTGGATATTTTTCTTTCCTACGTTACTTCAAATTGTGTGTACTCTTGCTGGATTGATATTCTATTTCAAGTTCTCTAATAAACTAACAACTCACCAAACTCATTTTAACCCGTTTCGTGATATATTTAAAATCCTACAGTATACGTACAAACACAAGCAACCAGAGAGACGTAGTGCCCTAACATACTGGGAGAACACACTACCATCCAGGATTGATCTGGGTAAACAGAAATATGGAGGACCATTCACTAATGAAGAAGTAGAAGACATGAAGACATTTTTCAGACTATTATTGTTACTGTTGTCTTTGTTTGGATTCTTCCTAAAGGATAAAGCAGAAGGAATAGCATCAGTAATCATACACAACAGAGGGTGTCCCAATATTGAAGTGTTATTATTGGCCATTGGCAACTTTGACCATATTACTCACCTTATTGTTTTGATTGCTGTTCCTTTGATTTATTTTGTATCCAGAAAGTTTCGTTTTCGTTATCAACCAAATCTTTTAACTCGAATGGGAATTGGTCTATTTGTGTGTTTAGTTCAGCAGTTACTGTATCCTTTATTTGCTTATTTCCTAACCGATCCCACAAACCAACAGAACATACAGTGTGGTTACGAACTAACCGAATTGTTAACGTATGATGCGTTCTCAGCAACAAGAGTTTGCTTATTTGGTAATACCCATTTCCTCAACACTACTAATAGTTCATGTGACATTCCTTGTCCCGGATTGGTTACTGATACGTATATATTTTATCTCCTTCTATTACCACAAGTGTTGAGTGGTATTGCTTCCCTTCTTGTCTTCATGACAGTACTTGAGTTTATCTGTGCTCAAGCTCCCCATACTATGAAGGGATTATTCATTGGTTTATGGTATGCCATGTCTTCAATTAAGTATTTAGTTCCCGATCTTGTGTACTATCTCACCATGGCTAATAAGGGTATATATTGGTTGATGTTGTTTACTGGTGGGAAAGGAGTGTTGATTTTCGTATCATTAATTTTCTATATGGCTGTCTGTAAACATTATCGATATCGGGAAAGAGACGAAGTGGTTAATTTCCAGGGAATGATTGAAGAACAGTACGAGAGGGAACTACTTTTGGAACAAAGCCAAGATGATTTAGATACTTGAATTTTTTTTTACGTTAAAAACTTTAAATATGCATGTAAAATAGTAAAGGTACATTTGTAGAAACGCCATGAAACAGGCATATATGTAACTCTAGATCTTCATCTTTTATCTAGTAATTGTCCACTATTATTATGCAATTAGTTGTAGGGCAAAAAAAATCAATTTTTTAATTAAAAAAGGACAATATGTCAATGCGAGCGGACATATATGAACTCATGAATGGCATTCTCCTAACTGTCTTTTTATATTTAGGGTGGAGCTAATGTCAAGTGTTGGAGAGCTGTGAGTGTATTGGGAGATCATTTCTGGAACATTAGAAGTCATCAGCAGAGGGGTGTGATTTGTTGATCCAGGTGAAGACCATTGCTGCGTCCCTGTCATTAAATGATCTTAATTACATCCTGTATCACTTTGAAAATGAAGAGAGGGACAAAGGAATAAGAGGTGGAGTCTATGTAGTTCAGGGGTGGGGCCACTTGTCCACTGTAGCTGTGGACTACACAGGTTATAAAATAATGTATATTATATTAACCATAATTAATTAAATTTTTTTTAATAATAGGCAATCGTATGCTTGAGCCAATTAGAGGCAAGAACGACCTGGATCATCCTTTCTGTGGTATAATCTCAGGGTAGGTGACTGGTTGTGGATTAATTGTGAAAACATGCAACTTGAATTGCTTGAGTAATATAGAATAGCCTCATGACTACAAAAAAATCCTATTTTCAAATAAAACCTAATGCATGTACATGTATGCATGGTTGTAATCAATGTGATTATAGTCTTACTGTTTAATTGGAATTTTCATTATTTCATTCATAGATTCATTCAGATTGGATCCAGATCTTTTCTCAGCTTGTTATTCACTGATATTTGATAACTGTCACTCCGTCCATCTTCCTTCCCACTTACCCTTGGCTGAGTCCTCAGCCTTCCTTGCTGTGAGGTAGCCCCATACTAGGTTCGTGTATTATTGGGGGTGTGGCACTTTCATTGCCCTCCGATAGTTGTTGCTGGTTACGGAATAAAGGGGCAGAGTGAGTAGTTAATTTATAAGTTAGTTAAGAGCTGAAACAAAATGGAAACCTTTTAAAGCCTTTAGTTCTGAATATTTTTGTTGTATCCTGTAATGACCGTACCAAAAGTCAAAGCAAACAAACATAGATGCAAGAATAGAAACAATTTTGTGTTCTTGCATAATACATATTTGTTTGCACTGACTTCCGTTTGTAACAGGATGCAACAAAAATATACTAAACTAGGCTTAAAGGACACCCTTATTTGGGGTCATTAAAGGCGTTTGTTTTGAAGAGGCGTAGAGATCGAGGTTGAATAATACACAAAAGCATTATTCAGTGAAAAATCAGTAGTGTCCTTTATAAGGAAGTTGTCCTGTACAGAGAGGTTGTCCTTTAGTAGAGGTTCCACTGTATAAAATTGGGAGGTTGTTTATTTTTATCTTCTCATTAGGCATACTATTGTATTGTTTGGGGCATGCAGACTCATTCCCAATTTATTGAACAAGGCCCGGAACCCATGTTATATAGCTGCCTTGATGCCGTGTGCGTTGGGTGGTGGCTAAGGAGTATTTGGTATTACTGTGACATGGCAGGAGCCAAGTCTATTTTATCGAAGCAGATTTGTCGACTCTACCCAAGTGATGACTTGGAGGCTGATTTTGATGGACACATTTGGGTAACACTATATATAGCACAGTCAATACAGGAGGCACTACACCAGTGGAATCAAGTTCACAAAAAGGGGCGGGGTGTGGGCTGGATTAAGACATGACTATTCCATGCAGGGTTCAATGTTTAAGTGGGTGTGAACTGGAGCACAGAGTTTGTGGGCAAACTAGTTTAAGTGTGGTATGTGGATGGATGAGGTAGGGGAGTCAGCCTGGGCAGGAAACAATGGAATCCCTATTACATCGAGGTATGTTAATATTCATTGAAAATAAATAATTATAGTAATTGCATGTACATATAAGTATGGTCTGTGTTTGGGCATAAAATTCAATATTAATTTCATATTGATAATTAATGAACATGTTTCACTGACATACGGTAGGCACATGAATGATTATTATTGTCTATTATCCTTTTAGAGATGGTTCACCTGTTGAATTGGTAGGATTGAGTTACTCTATTGTAAAGTGGTTGGCGTTGTTGTCTAATAGAGGCCAGTGCCAGTTCACTGGTGTCTATACTACTCAAAATAGGAGTACAGGTATGAGACTATGAGGATTGAAATTTATGATATGGGAATTATTGATTCAGTTCTGTACAACTTTATAATATAAAATCACTTCATTATTAAAAATAATTTTTTTTAGTGATAAAACATTTTTTTAGGGGGTGGGGGAGGGGGGGGGGCAAAAACGGTTTTAGTTACCCCACCCCTCTCCCCGAAATCACCTGAAAAAACCCTATACATGTATACGACTACATGTACATATAGCATACTTAGCTTGAACTGCAAAACAATTTTAAGAATTTTATACACGTACATGTGTACAATTGTCCATTTTTTTTTAATTAACAAATGCTTCAAATGTACTGTACCTGTATTATGCAGTTGTTTTAATCATCTCAGTAATGTATTGACTGTATAATCTGTATATTATAGTGCTATATTACATTACTGCTGTAACTAATCCACTATAGGAGATGCATTTTGAAGGGTTTATAGTGTCAAAGGATCCTCCCGTGCCTGAGTTTAAACAACTTGTGGAGTTTATCAATTGACTAGAGAGAGTCATGTATCATAGTACCGCACCCACATCCCCTTGGACGGGTCCACAATATTCCAATATACTGTCAGAGAATGGTGATTCCCAGGAGGTCTCATTTATACCAATTTTCCTTTTGGATCAGTTGTATTTAAGTGAGTACGTATACATGTACATGTATGTAATTATAATTTTAGTGGATCAACTAAAACAATAAAAAATAGTACTAAATGTAATACCCCTCATTGTACACATAGATTTAGTAGTGGCAAATTACTAATGCAATAAAGATTGATAATGATCAATGTAGTGACTACCACTCATCAAAGAAATCAATTTAGGTTAATTTAATTAAAAAAAAACCAAACATTGAAAAAGAAAGGTGTGGTCAAGCAAGGCAGCCATTAGCATAGTTAAACCATTGACTTTGCTTAAAACAACAAAACAAATCCTTTTAAATAGCTATATTTCTTGGCCCTGCCATTTTTAGCACCCAGTTAAAGTTTTAGCTTTTAGGAAGTAATTCAGGTACGGAGTTGTGAATTCCGACGCCATCATTTGCCAAAGCTATAGTTCAGCAGTACAAAAAATTCTAGGACAGGTATGGACAACTTTAAATTTTACCGTAGGATTTTATCCTAAGGAACAAAAAAGTGTATTCAAAAGCTTTGATGGGCGGTTCTACTTTTTTTCAATTCGGTTCGATTCCGAGTACTGTAAACCGTGGAACCTTTGGAACCGAATACGATACCAAGTACTCAGCACTGTTCTGCCTGTCTGGCTAGCCACACCTAGGTTAGCATGCAAAGAGAAGTGTGGGTAGTTAGAATATAGGCTGTATAATGGTGTAGTGTGGTAACGAAAATTTTTAACAAACTTTAATCATAACAATTCATGATAATTATTATACTATAATATATCATACTGAATGTCTGTGAATGAGTCGTCTATACGATTTTGAGGTTGTGATTCAAGAAGAGGAGAAGGTTGACGTTATCAGGTTTTAGCCTGTTACGCCTCTCTGAAACCAGCTGACCAGCCTTTGAGAATATACGCTCAGATGGAACGGATGAGCCTGGAATGCACAGATACTTTCTGGCGAGTTTATGTAGCCTTGGAAACCGAATTGCATTTTCCTTCCACCACTGCAGTGGTAACTGGGTACGGTCAATAGCAGCCTCCTCAAAGTACCTTCTTACTTCAA
>JAYJLX010094676.1:0-22692 GCA_036873525.1 Chalinula nematifera
AAAAAGTGAAAGTTCATAAAAAAAACCACTTTTGGGGCCGCCACACCCACACAACTGTGCACTCAAAGGGGGGGGGGGTTTCTAAGGGGAGGCTGGCCCCCTTTAGGCAGGGTTCGAAGGGGCAGAGCCCCTCGCCACTTTTTGGGAGGTGGTGAATTGGAGGTTACGCCAAGCATCTTGTCACTCCGTTTCTATGACAACAGCGGTAATGCACAGTTTCTGTCACTGATTGAAAGTACTGGACATGCTAATAATCACACCCAAGTTTGGTTGCAGTCAGTCTCACCGTACAATCGCCATTGACGTTACAATAATGCTGCGTCAGCAAGACTTTACAGGCAAAGAATTAATTCTGTTGCTAAGGGTTAAAGTACATGTACATGTAGATGAATTTTCATATACATTTAATTTCATAATGTCTTTTTACAATTTATTTAGCTTGGAAACTGACTTAAAACTTGTTCAGAATCTGTTAAGTAATGCTCCAAAACAGCAGCAATTAGACAGGTATTGTGCATTAGTGTATAACAACTTGGAAAGTTGTTTGTTTCAGATATTATAATATGTACTAGCAGCAGCCCATGATACACAATGTATGTGTTTGGGCAAAAACAGTAGTACGTTATACCTTATAACTTACTTGACATAATTAAAGTACTGTATACAAGCTTCAGCTCAATTTCTTACAAACAAAATTGACTTTTAATGTGTCCGCTATTCAAGTTGTGACTTGTAATCGACAAATCGAGAATATACAGCATATGCTCTTTTGTTCGATTTGCAACAATATTTATATCTTATGGGAGTTTTGTGTGGGGTTCTTGGTTGGCTTGCGCATTTGTTAACTGGAGACTTACAGTAGCCCTTTTATTAGTAGAATACTGTTATGTTTAAAGTTGTTTTTCATTACAGTTTTATCACTCAGCTGTCATAACTTAGTGTTATGCTGTTTGTTTGCCAATACTATAGCTAAATAAGCAATAGTTATACCATGCTTATCCAGGGTGTATACAAAATACACGAGGTAATATTTTAATAATCTGGAGGGCGTAGCCCGAGGGATTATTAAAATATTACCGAGTGTATTTCGTATACAACCCGGCTAGGCATGGTACAACTGACTTGTACTATGGTAGCCTTGTTCTCTGAACATGCTCAGTCAAATAAAGAAAGCTGTTTGTGTCTCCATAACTATAAAACCGCGTGTCTTATCACAGATTTGTCTTGTACCGTCTCGATCCAGACTCCTTAAAGCTTCCTTTACTTTCGCTAGACTGCTTTTTTTTTTACTAATGATCGTGAGTTTTGGTAACTTAGTACATAACAGCATGCAAGGGTATACCGTCTTTGTCTTGTCGTGCTTTCCTTTACTTCGTATATGCTGCGGTAACGTTTGGTAACCGGGGTATTTTCCCTGTATATTCTTCACGAGTGAATATATGGGAAATCCCCTATATACTCACCGGTGAATATACACTGTTTCCGGTACGTGATGGTACAAGCGATATAAACGTATTGCGGTGCCTTTGATCTCTATGGCTTCTATAGTACAAGTAACAGTTATATCACACCTGTATGTGATATACAGCACCGATCACAAGGGCGCATAGCGCCCGAGTGGGATGTGGTTGTAAATCTTATACAGCGCAAGTAGGCGTGTTATAAGTAGTATATTTCATTATGTGTCGGCGATACTGCGCTGTGAACATGCGTGTACGTGACCTTTCACCTTTCTTCATTGAATGTTGTTAATGGCTTGGGGATTCTTTTAGCATTCACAGTTGAGCTTGAAGTTGTCCTGGAAGATTTTTTGAATAATGATGCTAAAGAAAACGAACCCAATCTTCATAGTGTAGTTTTGCCGATCGACATGCTTTGAAAAACATCGATAAACAGTAAGGGGGCACTTGGTAATTTTGATTCTTGGCATGAATCTGCATAATACAAATCCAACACAGGTAGAGCTGCTAAAGCATGTTATCAGTGGTAGACAATGATGTTCAGCCAACCATGCACTAAATACAGCTAAATTGTTTACAAGCCGCTGTGACATTCATTGATGCGTATTATTACAATAATTTATACAGTCACATGAGCTTTTTCAATTATTGTATGTCATCATTCGTAATTGTTTATTTCGAACACAAATGGTGGAGAGTGCTTCTTCTTTGAGCTATAGTCCGGTGCTGTTCCACTATGATACTGTAAACGGCACCCGGTTAGAAAAGTGTCTTAAGGTGTAATGAAACTTCTTTTAATCCCCCGTAAAGAAACTGTATCTGTTTGCCGAGTACTTTTGCTTATCCCTCCAAAACCTTAAAGCCAATCATTAGGGGGGGTTAATAGGATGTAAAGGTTGATATAAGACATTGCAAAACCAAATGTTGTACCTGTAGCATAACGAGAACAGCTCCGGACTTTTCGTCGAAGGTCTGGAAAGTACCGATGGAAAGCGGTACTGGTCTCCTTCGTCTTTATTATTTTGCAGTGTTTCTGTGTTTCGCATCTTTAGCAAAGGATAGCTCTACATTATGCAACTTGCTTTGGCTTCAAATGTTATTTTAAACTGGAGTTATGATCAACTAAAAAGTAGCCATTTTTTCGGGTGTTGAGCCTGACCCATGATTTAATTAGCCTATGAAGCGTAAATCGACGATGATCGTGAATATTGTCCTCCAAAATCAACTGGTTTTCCTTTGACTTGTTGAATCATTGGCTTCCCGTTTACATAGTGGGGACGTATAGTTTAATTTTATTCATTGTCAATACGTGTATACAGTACCTGTGGTTACTTTGATGCTGCCCACGCAGTGACAGATTAAAGAATTATGACAGCTGAATGCAACACTGTATAAAAGTCACACTAATGGTACTCTATATTGTATTCAAGTTGCAGTGTAAGTGCATGTAGTTTTGCTACAGTGTGGGTCAAAAAAAAGTGGGCCCACTGCACCGTAATTACTGACTAACAACAACAGTACTTTATCCAGCTGCTACATGCTTAACTATGCAGCAGCTCTTACATGTTACAGTACTTTGACAGTAGTTTTGACATATTGTATTAGCAGGATAAACAATCATTAAAGTAAAAAATATAGCCACAGCATTGATCATGTGTACACGTAAAACAATAATATGTATTTTGACATTTTTTTTTACGTACGGTAATAATTTAGCATACTAGTATACAATGATTAAGTACTGTACCTCGATGTGCAAATATTTTCTGTTATTGCAGTCAGCTAAGTACACTTGCTCACAAAGCAACTATCCAATCTGATTAATTAATTTAATGCTTTTAATTTCAATTAACGCATAGTAATTTAGCAAATTCAGATTCTTTTAATTTCGTAGTTTTTGAATACACAAGCCTTACAAAGAGGCCAGTAAATAATGCTTTTAAAAATGATTGCAAATAATAAAGGAAAAAAAAAGATATCAGTTTAAGACATCATTTTGATTTTGTTAACATACATGTAAGGGAACAACTTAATGCTATGGAATTTTGCCACTCATTTACTATTCTTGTGTAGCCAAACCCTCTCAACTGGTCTGTGTGGTTGACCTTTTTAAGTTCAAAGTAAGTACAGTACCTTCCAGACGCAACTTGAAAGCACACGCGTTTTCACACACTTCTGAATTTTTAACTGGCTTGTTCTTCATACTCAGATGTCATAATTCTCTGTTACAACTTGCAACATTCATCTAAATTGAGAGTTAACTTACGTAGAGAATTGTGACAGCTGGATGTACAGTATACAAATAAAAAAAAGCTAAGTCGAGAAGGGTAAACTTCTGTTGTCCTACTTAGATAATTAACACATTAATACCTTATTACCACCTTACAACTACTTTCAGCAGTAGAGCACACCTACCTTCAGTAGCAAAAATTTTTGTTTCTATTTTTCTGAATAACATTTATTAGTTCCCAACTTTACCGCAAGTTTTAAACCCATGTAACATGTGCATATATCACATGGCCTGCCTAATACAGTTTCCCCAATATTTGCCATGAAATAAACTACTTTATGAAACTACTCTGCTCTACTCTACTGTAAGTACTTCCCTACTCTACTCATTATCTACCTTTTCAGTACTTAGATAGTATGGTGCTTACTACTTAGCACCTCTTCTCTACTTAGCTTTTTTATTTTACAATACTGTAACATAATGCAAAGCCTTACACAAACACAAAAGAAAACGTGAAAACAAAGGGGCTAAAATGTGTTTGAAACGCGTTTATTTTCAAGTTTCATCTGGAAGGTACTTTATACAGATCCCCTAAAAAAAGTTTATGTCCAGTTGTGTTTGGTACTTTTAGGATTATCCCATACAAAAATGACTAGGTTATACAGTGGAACCTCCGATAATGAAAACTTCCTTTAATGAAAACCTCTATATAATGAAAAGATTTCGAGATCCCTTTCCCAGTGAAACAATGTTTAAGCAACCTCTCTTTAAAGAAAACCTCTGAATAATAAAGTAATTTATTGGTCCCAAAAGTTTCATTATTCAGAGGTTCCACTGTATTTTGTTGTGACACCCTTATGACAACCTTGTTTACAAGCAACAGCCTCAGAACAATCTCCTTCAAGCTTGTTGATTGCACTTTCAGCTGAGTATTTATTGCAACAAGCTTGTCCATTGGTTGTGAAGGTTGTAACAAGCGCTTGCAAGACTAATTAAATTATTTAACTTGTTAACACGTGCTCATTAAACAACTATGTACTTTCTCCAATTAACGCTCCACTAGTCTAAGCAGTAATGAAACAGTTTGGTACGAGGAAGAAGTTGAAGAACCCTTGTTGCTGTTATTTGTAGCCCTGGACTAGCGTATAAGAATAGAGCTATATTGTTCCGCTGTTCTCAGTGTATGCTGCCTGGCTGCCACCGTAGCCCGTGCCTGTACACCACCGTATACAGTGGAACCTCCGAATAATGAAACTTTTGGGACCAATAAATTACTTCATTATCCAGAGGTTTTCTTTAAAGAGAGGTTGCTTAAACATTGTTTCACTGGGAAAGGGATCTCGAAATCTTTTCATTATATAGAGGTTTTCATTAAAGGGAGTTTTCATTATCAGAGGTTCCACTGTATATAGCAGCAGCCCAGGCTGTTTGAGTACCACTGAAGGTAAACTACATTTCATGTTACTAGAACGAGCAGTATGATTACTTAATAGACTGCCGGCCGATCGACTAATGGGCTAAAGCAACTTGAATGATTTGGCCGATCAATGAAAGAGCTCAAGCAACTTTTCTTGTGACTCTAGTGAAGCTGTTCAACAAATTACTTCAAGCCAAGACAATGCACTGTGATGAGAAGTCAGTGTAATTCGGTAGATACTCCTGCCTCCTAGGTACGACAAGTGTGCAAACTACGGTTTATATAATTATTATAATCTTTTTTTTTGTTCCACCTGTACCTATATTATTATATTGTTTTTTTTTGCTTAGCATTTTCTTCTGCACTGTTCAGTGTTACCTCACCTTTTGGTTTGTCTTGTTTCATCATTTAAAGGCATTCTTGTAACACAGTTATCTTGTTTGGTACTACAGTACTAAAAACTCTTTACACTCTACCTTTAATCATTTCATCACATTTTTGTTATTTGATTTATACAATTTTTATAATTAATAGAAGGTTATAATGGTCTTTAAGAAACATTGTATTCACATGCTATACAAGGCTGTTACAAGCCAGTGACATTGAATGAACAAGGTTGTTGGAGTCTGTTTACAGTTTCATATACTATCCTGTGACTGGTTGTAACAGCCTGGTATCATGGCTGTAACAACCTTTTGGACAACCATGTAACATCCTTGTGCCAAGGTTATCACAACCGAATACAACATTGTTTTCTTTTTGTATGCAATACTGTAGTGTTGTTATTTTAAGGTGTTGTATTCAGCTGTCATAATTCTTCAATATTTAGCTATGGTATTGATAAACAAGCAGTATAACACGAAGTTATGACAGCTCAGTGATTAAACTGTACCGAAAAACAACCTTAGTATAATGCTTTTGCAGTACAAAAACAAATAAAGGCAACATCAATTTTTTTTTGAAGACTACTGTACTACTTGTAGACCATTTTACCATATGCTTATCTCATTAGTAATGTACAGGCAGTATATATGCATTGAAGATGTACCAGGTTGGCAGGTTATTTTCTGTTTTAGAAGCAATGCAGCTATTGCATATATAATGAATTATCTGATACTTAACAGATAAGATTCATGCAACCCACTTGTTTATAGTTCTATATTGACATTTTGTAGTTTACAGACTGTTATAGCTACAATGGAAGTGTCCTTGGATAAATCACATGAGCAGTGTGAAAAGAAGGAAGCAGCGCTGTCATTAACTGAAAGCCAGCTGATGAAAGTAAGCAAAGGTTACTGTACTGTACTAAACATGATGACATATTGTTGTACAGTAGCGGCCAAAAAAAAGTTGACGTTGCGTACTACAAAACGACCGTACTAAGTTTATATTATAGTCCCCTCATAATACTATGTTATATACAGCTGTCATAATTTTCTTTATAGTTATAGTGCATTGGTAGATAAAGGCTATAACACTAAGTTATGATAGCTGAATACTAAAACAGCATTGAAACATAACAATAGTATAAACGTAGTATTACCGTTTCGTAGTACGGGACGTCAACTTTTTTTGTCTGCTACTGTATATGATAACATATTATGCATACTGTATGTGACCCAGTGTCAGTCAGATTTGATAGACAAGGAAACAACATTATTAGATCTCAGACATGAGCTAAAGGATCTGGTGAAAGACAAGGAGGGTATTTCCAGTGAGCTGCTCATTGCTAAGCAAAACAATAGGCTGGTAAAACAGGAATTGGCAACAATGAAGAATAAAATGGAAGAAATGTCCGTAATCAGCAGTGGCTTAAGTACAGTAGTTACCAAAAAAAACTTTACGTTTAATTCTGACAATGGGTTCGTAGACCGATCCACCAACATTGTCATTGTTGTCTGTGGTGTTGTACTCAGCTGTCATAACTTTTTGGAGAGACCTTTATCTGTTTACATAAGTTAGTTCAGCAAAAAGTTATGGCAGCTGAGTACAACACAGTAGAGAACAATGATTGTTTTTGAATCGTTTTTTGAAAACAAAACAATCGTCGAAAGGTAAAGTTTTTTTTGGTAACTACTATAGTAGCCTTTTATTTCAATATTTGGTTTCAATATTATTTTTATTGGGTTTAGGACAAAGGTAATCACACAACAGGAGAGTAAGTTAAATGAAGGTGACCAAAAAGTAACTCAGTTGGAAGAGGAACAGAAGGAACTTATTTCAAAGGTGCATGTACACATGTGTATGTATTTAATGTGCATTAAGACATTTATAATGGTTGTTAAAGGTTTTGACAGCACCTACATGTACATGTTTTTGTGAGGTTTTTATGATTATCACAATAATAAAAGCCATCTGTTTCAATTTTTGTTTGCACAATCTTTATTTTGATGCGTTTTAGGCTGTCTTTTCATGGACACTGATTGATGTACAGTATGCCTCACAGAAAAAAGTGGATGCTGTAACTACCTCACAAAGTACTGTCAAAACTACTATCAAAGCACTGTAACATGTAGCAGCTGCTGTATTGTTAAGTATGTAGCAGCTGGATAAAGTACATTTGTAGTTACTCATTAATTACTGTAATGTACTCAGTAACTGCGGTATGGTGCTGCCACTTTTTTTCGACCCACTATTAATTAAACATTCAACTTAGTTTTATTGCAACTTTCTGCTACATGGCTTACAAAAATAGCAAGCTTTCTAAAAAAAATTGTTTCAAAAATTTTTTTCAAACCGCGTTAATATTGTTTGACGCCATCTTCTTTTATTTTTTATTAACAATAAAAGTTCCTGATACAGCTGTGTAAACGACTATAAAAATGATGCAAAAATTGCAGTAAACTGTAAATGTTGTGGTGTGAAAGTGGTCTTACAGTGCAATAACATCTCAATAGAAGACATACAATGTACATGTACTTAATACAATACCAATTAGCACAACTAACAGGTTTTCAAGTTTCATGAGTTTTATGGTATATCAATCGAATTCGAATTATTTTTCAGTTTAAGAAATTGTGTTTATTTTCAGCTGTTTGCACTAGTCTCACTTAGCCAAACCCAACATCTGCATGCGTGACGCACTGCAAGTTAGTTTTCTCAGGTCTCCAATTTAAACACCGTTTTCCTTTATCTTTTTTGTACATTTTTACTGTATGTAAGCAAAAGATGCAAACACATAAAAGTATTGATTCTTGCTTGAAAATGTAGTTATGCAAAGGTGACCTAAATTGTAGCTTGCTCAAGAGCAAAGTAGCTGATTGAAGTGCATGTACAGTATGCTGCTGAAAAAAGCTAAGTATGGCAGATAAGGGTTGAGTAGTGCAATGTAGTTAGCACCTTAGTACCTATGTACTACCTGAAAGTAGTCACTGAATGGTAATTCCAAAGTATTTAGCACAGTAGAGTATGTAAATTTCCTACATGTAAAAGTAAGTGGGTTAATAGTAGCTACTCAGTAGCTACTCAGTAGCTACTCAGCTTTTTTTGTGCACTATGCTGTATGACTGGAACAATAACTTGTGATTCAGTGTACCGTAGCTTTTGAAACAGACTTGGCATGGCATCTTTCTTTGGTACAATAAATACACTTTGTAAACTTTTTTTGAGTGCTACTGTGTATGTATGAGTTAGGCTAGCTATCTCGCTTAAAACATAGTGTAGCTACATGTATTACAGTTTATCTGAAAGTGCGTTAGCAACTTTCATAGTAGGAATGAGTCTGCTTTTTTGAGAGTGTGTGAGTTTTGACAGCTCCAAAACTACCATAAAACAAGTTTGAATGCAAAATCTGTCTTAAGAAATTTAAGGAGTTCCTATAACAGGTCTGTAGTAATACATCTGCGGTATGCATCATTAAAAAGTGTATGCACACCACCAAAATTACTGAGTACAGTACAGTAATTACTGAATACTTTATTCAGCTGCTACATGCTTAACAATACAGCAGCTGTTACATGTTTAGAGTACTTTAACTGTGCGGTTTGTACACTTTCTAATGACGGATACTGTATATATTTCTTACAAGACATTATTACGAATTCACAAAGCCCTGAAAAACGCTACATTTTCCTTGTTCTGTCTGCTTTCTTTCCACGCACCTAATAGTTTTGTAGGGTACTAAAATTATTTTGGGACACAACAAAAAAAAGCGCCGAGTGCCATCGAATAGTCTCATAAACAAAAAAAGTACAATGAACAAATTGCACTAAACACAGCAAGGAGACCAACAATATTAAATCTTAAAAATGTAAAGGGGTGTGGTTTCAATTAACATAATTTATTAGCTATTTTTTATGTAACTAATTTCATTAATTAATAATGATTTTTTTGTAATATGTAATAATTCATTTATTGGAAACAATTAAGATAGATAAAAAATTTTCTTCAGAAAAGAAAAAGATTGTAGGAATGATAGGAGCATAAAAGCATTGAAACAAGCGGGGGCGGGGAGGAAAAACAATGACATTGACTACTATCGTTCTGTGAATCGAAAATTTTTACAATTAATGTACATTACAGGATAATAGTCAATGTTATCATCTTTGTTGCTCCCTCATACCATCACCGCTTGTTTCAATGCTTTTATTGGGGATCGGGGATCCATGCTCCTCTCATTCCTACTTTTCTTTTTACTTTGAAAAAAATTTTTTATCTTTGCACTTAAAAACAGTCAGATCGGAAGCTCTTTTCCAGGTGTGCTAAAGCAATAATATTTTTATTACAAAACATACATTATGTGAAACAAACCTCTCTCAGAACAGATTATGTTAAACAAAACTTCTCTTACAACAGATTATGATTGTTGAAATGTATGCTAGCTTTATTATAGTAATTTTTTTTACCCCTGAAGAAGGCCAAAGCACCTGGTCGAAACGTCAGGACAGATAAGTTGTATTTTGTGTATTATATTCGTTTGTTAATGTAGTTGATTCTTGATAAACTGTTCTTTTCAGAACAATATCAAATGAAAGAAACACCTTTGACCTTATACTTGGGTTGCATTAGATACATTCAAAAATATAGTGAAATGTTGCAGTTTACACGTACTGTTTTGTACTTTCCTTATTACTATTACTGAGCAGTCTCACATTAGTATGCCTGTGTGTGTACATGCGTGTAACTACAAACCATAAATTATGAACACTGTTTAATTGTACTGAGCATAATCCTGAATTAGCAGTAATGTAATCTTTAAAATAGTTGCCGACATTTAGCATGCACTGAGTATACTTCTTTAGCTGAAAGTGGCTAAACATAACTGTATTTTTATCAACTTCATATTACCTTGAGTGCATACAAAACAGCAAGTGTTATCAGCTACAGTATATAGCCCTTAAAAGGAAGTTGAAGGTCATTTTTCAATAGTACTGTTTCATACCTCAGCTGTCATACACAGGTAACTTAAATCAGGGGTCAGGTTTTTATAGCTGCAAACATGGCTACACTTTAGTTGAGTTTAAAACAACAATTGAAGCCTAAATAAATTACATGAAGTAGAACTAACCATTGCTAAAGTTGCTAAACACTGAACCGCTGCAAAATATAGACATCGAGCGATATCAGTGCAGTATTCTATTAGTGCTCTTTAGAACTTTAGCGCAAAATCCAGTGATGTTCCCGCTATGTTTCAGCTCTGGAATTTGTATTAGCTACGTCTTAACTCAAGCTCTACATGGTATCAAATTCCAGGATCGATTCTTTGTAAAGTTTTGGAGGTAAGTAATTCGTGTCCCATAGTGAACTACAAGTAAGCCAAATACTCCAAAATTATAATTAATTTCTTTCCTGCAATTTGATGGAAGTTAAGTTACCCCTTAAGGCACTTCTCTAACTATCATAGCAGAACATCACTGGACTTTAGCTCTAAGAAGAAGCACTCCCCGCCATTTTTGCTTGCAAATAAACAGTACGAATGATAATGTAAATAATTGAAAAAAGCTTACGTGACTGTATAAATTGTTTTGTAATAATATTTGCGTCAATGAACGTCACAGCAACTAGTAAACGTTAAACAACAATTTTGCTTGTATTTAGCTGCACGGCTGACTGAACATCATTGTCAACTACTGATAACACATATTAGCAGCTGTCTCCCCCTGACCGAGGACTTAAGTTACATGTACCTGTGTAGCTTTGTGTTACACTATATTTGTTTTTAGGTATTATAAGAAAGAATTAGGTATGACAGCTGAATATGCAGTGTGCCTCATTAAAATTGTAGCACCACATCACAGTTACTGAGTACAGTACAGTAATTACTGAATACTTTATTCAGCTGCTACATGCTTAACAATACAGCGCTGTTACTGTTTACAGTGCTTTGACAGTGCTTTGTAAGGTATTTTAAGTGGAATGGATAGACTTTTTTATGACGCGTACTGTACGTGTAACGTAATAAAAAGACAGCACCATGTGTAGTATAATTGTAGTAGATCTGTTGTATGAAGGGAGTGTGCAGCCACAAATTTTTTTTTAGGGCTACTTTCTGTAGTGGACAAAAAAACAGTTAATGTTTCGTTTTTAAAAACGACCGTTTTTACTATGGAACGAAGATTGAACGGTGGTCCCCCTTTTTAGTATAGTATATTCAGCTGTCATAATTCTTTATTGCAACTGCTGGATATACAATTCTAAAAAGGGGGACTACCGTTCAATCTTCATTCCACCGTAAAAACGGTCGTTTTTAAAACGAAGCGTTAACTTTTTTTTGGCCACAACTGTATGTATGTAGTGTGGCGCCGCCACTCCTTTCGCACTACGTGGAAAGGGTCTGGTCTAGTGCATACTCAGTGGTTGTGTTTGTGGAATGTTCGACATTAGCAATTTTCCTTGTTAATAACATTATTATTTGATGTATAACTGCGTAATGTACATGATGCGTGGATATAGAAGCTCAAAGATGTCTGCATTTATGTGTATTGGTTGTCGTATCGATATTTTAAGAGACTGAAGTAGAAGACTCATTACACCAGGACTCTCGTCAAAGACAGTGCTGCACCTGTTAGAGCTCCCAGCTGATCGCCTTGATCAGCAGTTGCTTTATAGTATTATTGTCGCTTTGTTTTTTTTTACACTGTATGCATGCATGCACATAAAACTTTAACAATTCATGTTGTTTCACATTAAACATATACCTGATCCTTGACAATGGCTGTCAAAAGAGTTATCACGACTACAAAGGAGCCACCACTACCACGGGTTAGTCTGGCATCGAAAGTATATGGAAGGCCACGCGTAACATAACTCTTCCCATATCCTGTTGGAAGAATACCAAAGGTGTCTCGTCCACGTAAAAAGGCTTCCACAACGTTTTTCTGCTCAACCTTTTATGTAGGGGTAACCCAAAGACTGAGCAGCCAAGTGTAAAACTGTGATCATTAGCCTTTAGCCCAATAATAATTAAAAAAATTGCAATAGTTAATTTTCCTGCAATCTGATTGGTGCATCGTATTTCCATTGCAAAACACAACTACTGAGTAGGCATTAGACCTGACCCTTTCCACGTAGTGCAAAAGGGGCGGTGGCGCCAGACCATTATGTGTGTTAAAACATGATTATAAGCTGGGTGCTGGGTGCTTGACGAGATATATCTATCATTGTTTTACAATCATCTATTACATGCATATTGAAATAGCAAAGTTATTTGTTTAACAATATTTTGAGTATTAAAAGGTAGTTAATATTAGTACATACATTTCCCCATGTTTTTCATTACTGTAGTACATATACATGTATATGTTATTTAATTCGTTAGAGATTTTCCACGATTTGTGCGGAATGGGGTAATTATTGTTATCTTCCTCACTTCCTGATGCTCACCATTCCCTCTCATTTAATAATACTTGTGAAGGGTCTGAGTTTATTTCTACCGTACATTGTACTGTTAGTAAATAAAGTATTACGAAATTTTGTGCACTATTACAGATGCGTATACATTTGTCCATGTAAGCAGTAAAATGATGTAGTTTGAAGTTTTAGTTTTCACACAAATCCACATCAGTAACACAATATTCGTCAAAAAAAAGTGGGCGCACTGCACCATAATTACTGAGTGCAGTACAGTAATTACAACAACACTACTTTGTTTAGCTGCTACATGCTTAACAATACAGTAGCTCTTGCATGTTAACATACTTTGACAGTAGTTTTGACAGTACTTTGTAGGGTAATTTGGGTACTAGCACCACTTTTTTTGACATATACTGTACATACTTGATTTGTACATGTACATGTATTGTAAATGTACACTACTTAAGCATGTCCTTTCACATTGTTTTTGAATAAATTATTTTTTATAGATTGAAGCTGGTGATGGTGTGGTAACAGTAATGAACCAATTAAAGCAAGACAAGGTTAATTAAAATACATGTAGTTATTGGATTCATATACCAATTTAGGTTAGATGCTCTATGGGAGCTAAGCTACTTTTCTTATTTTAATAATCTACATTATGTATATGCATTTTTTGGTTTTGCATGATAAAAATAATATTTTTTTGCTAAAACAAATGGTTTTGCTGAAAAGTGGGTTCTTATAGCAATTCATTATTATGACTTCTCACTTCTATGAGCACAAGTAATGGATTTAATAATTTCTATTTGACTGAAATTTACCCTTACTGCTAAAAAGGAGGATACACATCATTTAGTCTTCACATTGACTTCTGATAAGTTTCTGATGCTTCTTATTAGAATGGGAGTTATACGATTGAAGGCAGATCTTCCGAGCACAGGCACAATTACAAAAATTAGCTCATTGCAAGAACTTATTGCAACATAATATAGATGTAGGGAAAAGCAGGAATAAAGTTACAAGTAAAGAGTTTTGGCATTAGTACCTCAGGTTTCAGCAATTGTGTAAACTAGATTTTACTTGACCACCTATTCTGCATGTATTCAATTTGGTGAAACAGCATATTTTCACTCCATATGTAAGATTGTGTACTAATTATTATTCAGATAAAGCGAATACAGTCCTGGTAGTAGAGATGCAAGATTTAACTGCTTTCGTTTGGAAATGTGCTTGTTTGTATGAAATTTTCTTTATCACTTTCTTTAGCAATCACTTGAAGACAAGGTGTCTTTTTTAAATTCGTTATCGCTTGAGAAAGATGAAGGGTATAGAATTCAAATTGAGCAGCTGAATTCCACAATCTCAGAGGTACAGTACCTGACAAATGAAACTTAAAACATAAATGCATGTACAGTAAATGCGTTTCATGCAAACTAAGCGATTTTCATTAATGTATTATAATCCAGCTGTCATAATTTCTTGTTACCAGTATACCATGAAGGTTAATAAAGGTTTTTAGCAAGGAGTTGTGACAGCTCAAAATAACATGCTAGCAAAACATGATATTCAATAAAGGAACTGTGTTTTAGGTTTCATTTTTGTTTTCATTTTATTTCAATTTTTTTTAAAGTAATTGTACTAAGTTTTTTATGTTATGTATCGTGTCACTTTTTTTTTACAGTGTACTGTATATACTAAACTACAATCAAAATATCTATGTAATATTATGTTCTAGGTAAAACAAAATCTATTAATGCGTGTGTGATGTCATACAAATACATGTTGAAAAGATTATCCCTCTGAGGTCCAAATTAATACTTTACATGCAAATCACCTGCTAAATCATCATTTGTTTAAAGTTCATACTAGTCATACTCAGATACTGATTGCATCGAAAGTCATGTCTTTCTTATCCTGTCTTTCAAAAAATAACAACTAGTTGGCCCTCTTTTCCACTTACACAGGTGACTTAAGTCATGAGTCACGCCCAATTTGACTTAAATAATGGCTACCTTCACAGGATTATAACTCGAGTTCTGAATGATATTTTTAAATGAAACAAATTGCATGAAATTGAGCTATTTTTTGCTAACAATGCTAAATGCAGAAGCATAACGAAACTCAAAACACGAGTGAGAAAACGACCGTACCGTAACAGCACCTCACGAACTTTTAATGAAATGTGCGGAGTTCTTCCCGGAATGCTATCGTTCTGAATTGCCTATGTCTTAACTCACGATCTCCATCCTATCAAATTTACCTAGTGATCTGTTGTAAGGTTTTGGAGCAATAGCAAAATTGTCGATTTTTCGCACCTTGCTTATTCCACGCTCAAGCCTGTCACTCAGAATTCCGTTGATATTTCATTAGGTAAATTTGACACATCACAGATAGCAGTCTCCTGAACCTGCGTATCAAGTAGCGTCTATTGCACTAGGGCACAACAACTCTGCACATCTGCTCAAAGTTGACCAAGTACTTTCAGCCATTTTCAGAGTTAATGTTAGTAAAATGACCGCGAATTCCCGTAAATTTAATTCATGCATAATTAATGAGATTATTTCCAATGCAAAGTTGTTAATGAGATGCAATTAACACTTTTGAAGCTACTGATGCTATGAGGATCGATGATGTTCGAGCTGTTATTAGGGACCTTGATGCCAGTAAAGCTGTTGGTTCTGATCTAATCCTGCTTATTTTATTATGCGTTTCAGGGGTTTCCTTGTTAAGCCAATTACAGCCCTTATTAATCAAAATCTGATGTCATTTGTAGTTCCTAAGGCTTGGAAACAAGCTCCCATTCTCAAAGAGTCTGACCTGTGATTGTTGTAGTTGTAACAACTACCGTCCTATTTCCATCCTCCCTGTTGTATCGAAAATTTTGGAAAAGGTTATCCAAATGCAGGTTACGTCTCACCTCAATTCATTCAATTTGATATGTCCCAATCAGTCTCGTTTTAGAAGTGATTATTCTACTCAGGATGTCCTATTGAAAGTTACTGATTGATGGAGACGTACTGTGGACGCTGGGCACTATGTGGGTGCAGTTTTCTTAAACCTTTTGAAGGCATTCAATACTGTTTCTCATGATATTTTGATGTCCAAGTTGCCATTCTATGGAATTTCAGGCTCTACATTGAATTGGTTTAAAGATTACCTTTCAAATAGAGTTTAGCGTGTTTGTTTAAATAGTGAGTTGTTGGATTGGGAAAAGATTACTTGTAGAGTTCCCCAGGGCTCAATCCTTGGACCTCTATTATTTCTATTATATGCAAATGATATGTCATCATCCTTTCAGCATTTGCAACTTAATATGTATGCTGATGATACTGAGCTTCATTATGATAGTGTTTCTCTAGCTTCTCTGAATGATCATCTTCAGCTTGACCTAGATAGTTTGGAGATGTGGATGATTGCTAACAGATTAAAATTAAATTCTAATAAATCTGTTTGTATGATAATTGCCCCATTTGCCCCATGGCGAAGGATAAAGAATCTATCTCTGTCTCTATCTATTCAGATTCGCCAGCTGAGCTGTGTGGACACCACTAAGTATCTTGGGTTGGTTATAGATAAACGTCTAACGTGGCAGGATCATTTGAAGTATGTTGGAGACAAAATAAGGATGAGGCGTCTTGCTATTTGTAGATTATTTCCTCTATTTAAGGGTATTTGTCTCTCCAGTCATCGATTGTTGTAATATCATGTGGATGATTGATTCAATATTTTCCAAAATTGACAAAATTCATCGTTGGTACTATGCTCTTCTTCATGGAAAGGGGTTTGATATCACCGATATGACTCCGGCTCCATCTGCTTGATATAAGAAGCATGTAGCTATCCAGTGCTTCAAGATTTTTCGTAAATCATGCCCTCCATATTTATAGAACACTATTCAGTATGCATCTCGTATTAATACAGTAGTCGCTCGTAGAAGTACATTTTGAGCCTCTGTTCCATCTGTGTGGACTACCTTTGCTAAAAATTCATTTTCGTTTTGTTGTTTATCAGTTTGGAATTCATTACCATTATATTTTTATGATTTGTCAAATTTAAAGATTTTTAAAGATTTAGTAAGTATTCATTTTAAAACTTAGTTTAATTTAACCCTGTAATTTCCAGGACATTTACTGTGTATCAACCAAACGCCAGGGTTCTAAGAAAATTTATTATAGTATTCCTTTTACTTTTTCTTTTGTTTTCCTTGTATTGCGTTGTTTATGTTGAGGGCATTGCTGAAGATCAGCTTGTGCTGAAGCAGCACTCCTTTTAAGAAAAAAAATAGTGGACTAAACTGCTGTCAGTGTAGTTTTTGATGCATATATATTCATCTATTGTCATTAAAAGGTTATATCTTTTCTTCATTAATCTTTGTTTGGATCGAAAACCTTCCAGATAGAGCATGCTGCAAGTTTACTAGATATTTCTTACACCTTTTAAAGGGTAACTGAGGTCAAAAACTAATGTTGAATGAAAGTGCTTATGTATAGAAACATTGCTATGTAAAAATTATTGCTCGAAGATTATTGGTTAGTGAGATATGAGCTGCAATATGCAAAAAATATTTATAAAGTCAGCCATGTTTAAATTTACTTCCTGTTTGGGGGCGCGGTCACGCGTGATGTCATAGCAGGAATTCAATGTTTCAGTGTATGGTACTCCCCACCTGTTTATACAGCTCTCCTGCCTTAATGCAAGCAGCTATTGAGCTGAAATTTTGCAGAGACACTCTACCAGATAAATACTACCAAGAAATGGACAAAAATTTTGCAATGCAAACCCTTCACTGATAATAGACATCCTTGCATTTACAATTTTTTCAGGCTTTTATGATAGTATTTATCTGATAGAGTGTCTCTGCAAAATTTCAGCTCAATAGCTGCTTGAATATACAAATAAGATAAATGATGTGAATAAATATGGCGCGCGTATGATAAATGATTCAATTGAATAAAATAAAAAAAGGAGGTAAGATGAAAAGGAATTACCAGTCGTACTTTATATGTGCATGAAAATGGGGAATGAAGGTGCAAATAGGAAAATTAAAATACTAAAGGGAAGGATATATGATACATATAATCTATGAATATACAAGTAGTAATAAAAAGTGATTTAATTACTCTATACCAAGTGATGAAGGCTGTACTGGCGAGGACAAACAATTGATCCACATGGCAGCATTACCACGCCAAAGACAGATGGAAAGACGCTGAAACAGGTGACGAATCACAATGTGCGATGGAATATCAAATCGAGTGGCCTGATGATGCCCAATGTCCTTGATAGTAGAGGCCGCTAAGGAAGACCACCCTCCTAGAGTTTCAACAGGCAAGGGGATGAAATGAACCCCAGCCCCTTGACACGCAGAAGCATGTGCAGCTATTTTCCACGATCATGAGCCACACGCAAAGCATGCCCCTGAGTGACAGCTGCTCGGCCTATTGTGGAATGCTGTAGTGGAGAGATAACTGTTACATCAAGCGCTGCCGGAGGACCGTTATTCCATGTCGGAAGATAAACATCAGCAGGGCGACTATAGATGTTGGAATAAGGAAAGGAGCCTCTATATATAGCCGTGGAGATATAGAGCAGTCAGCCTGGCAGCAGAGAAAATAACGTTGCAGAGAGAATTATGCCTTAAAATCTTCTCACCACTGCCTAGACATGCATGACAAACCATGATCTCCAAAAGGGTCAACCTGCAGACCACAACGGGAACATGTACCATCAGGACACATGCGCATTCCAAGCCAGTCGGTACTGGATAGCCGGTACTCCAGATCCAACATATGCAGCCCAAGGGGCTTAGAGGGAATTACCGAAAGGCAGTCACTATAGAGTGCTTGATTGATGTTGACAGCATCAAGGCCTTAAAACGATCATCTGGAGCAGAATCAATAAGGTTATTTCGGACAACTTCATTGATGGCTAGCGACAACTGACGTTGAGAAAGAGTCACATCAATCTCCTCTAACGAAACCCAAGGTTTTTGAACAGACTCCGCCAATAACTGTAGAGCTCAGTGATAATAGATAAGGAGAAGGAGGGGGAGGTGATGGTGTGTTAATGATAGAATGACACAAATCAGTACAGCTGGCTAGTGATGCTATGTATGCAGCGGGTGATTGAATATTATTATTATTATCATATAAGTTATTATTATTATTATTATTATTATACGGCAACAAGAAATAAATACAACACAATGGCATGCAGACGATAAAATTATTATTATTATTATTATTATTATTATGATTATTATTATTATGGATAAAGGATTAGTGATAGGGATTATTATTATCATAGTTATTATTATAATGTTATTCATTGTATACATTTTGATTCATTGTTGAGTTATATGTTGTTTGTTTTATATCAGTTTTATACTTTATGGTATTGCTTTTGGACATATATATAGTCTATCTTAGTCACTTTACTTACTAGTCAATTGATAGTATATAGTTATTTTGTGCGTATTTCAATACAGCCGGTCGGTGTTGTTGATCTCTAGTGAGCAGTCCAGTATTACCATAGCATGCAGTATGATTCACCAACATAAACAATGGAAGGCCTACAAATTAATCATATAGTTATTTATTATTCTATTTTCTTCAGTTATTGTTTATATAGATGCTATAGTATTATTGCTGTTACTTGTGTTCAGTGTCATATAATAACAAATCATTCAGTAAAGGTTTATTATCATGCATGTACTGCATTAATTGGTATATACTATAGGCATGAGTGTATAGATCTATTATAATACGTTTAATTTTAGTCGAAGTAATATTTCCATTGTATGTAACGGATCTGTTACAGTGGACACCGATCGTTGTATTGCATCGGACCAGACTAGCCATAGCTATAGCTCTGTTTCTTGCTTTTCCGCCCACACATTACCCCGCCCATTTCAATAACCACGCACGTCGTAGTCGTACGCCCAGCTGTAAAAAGCATGCAAGACTCAGCAAGAGTCTGGCCCGTGATACTAATGGTTACATTGTTTGTGTTATTCTGTACTAAGCATTTAATATAGTATGCCAAGTTTGTTTGGTTAGCTTTTCTTGTTCTGGCTGCTGGGTCTGCTTACTTGGCGGTGCGGGGCCGGTGAGTAGACTCGCAACCATAGATCAAGTAGAGTACTACAGTAGGGATTGGAAACTCTTTTGTGCGGTACAGTTGTCACATGCATTTGAATCAGTAGCAAATTGAAGTTGTCACTTACGTACCGCGCTTCCCGTATCTATACGTGTATAACATGCATGGTGTATAAGAACAGGAAGCACTTTTTTTTTTGCTACAAAACAATAGACGCCCGCGAAGAAGTGACAACTTCCGGTCACCGACCTGCAACTAGGGATGTCCCAATTATTCTTTTTATTTGTCCTATTATTCTATTCAGAAATTCTGGTAATAATCACCTATTATTCTCAAACTTTGTACCCATTATTCTCATAATTATTCTTTGGCTAACAATAATAAGTAGTTCAATGTACACTAATGTGACCCTTAACCATAGAGCTTTTTTGCATGTATGTACTATGTGTGTATGATTTGTGGGTGTGTCACAAAACAATGCAATGATTGCACTAAATTCTCTTATTTTGAAGTAGTCTGCAAAAAAATTAAAAAAAATATTACCCGAGGCTGGCATAATTCTGGAATAACACAAGTACCTATTATTCCCAAAATTATAATAATTGGGCCCTACCTGCAACCCTTCAAGTGGAACGGTCATTCCAGGGCAGCACAGTGGGCTTCCAAACTCAGGCGAAAAACAGTACCGGTTTCACCACTGTTGTTTACTGAGGGTGGCCAATTCTAAAACACACACACACAACTGACTATAACCCTCCGCCCATGCTTGGGTTCAGTAATAAAAAAAAAAGATCTCAAACAGAATTAAAATTAATATAGCAGCAGTATCAGTGGATCATGCAGTAACATGTAATCGACACATATCATTAGTTGTGTTCATAATAAAAAAAAACAGCCTAATTAAAAAGAGATAAAGACAGTAATGATAAAGACAGTAATGATAATGTAGCATATACATTAGCTTATGTTGTCCGGCAGTGTTTTGATTGAATTTGTGACCGTGCAAGGCCAGGAATGCCGTACTACTACTGCCTGATGAGACCGTGGTACTGCTGGCTGTGACGGTACCGGTACTGCTGGCTGTGACGGTGTAGCCTGACTGGGCGGCATATTTGCCGCTGCTAATGAATCTTTTGCAGACTCGGAATTATCCGGCAAATTTTCAGGATGACTGGTAATCTGTGATTTTGAATTATTAATAAAATATAGTGAAGGCACAATATTATGATGTTTTGCGCAAACACAAGAATTAATTATGTAAAATAATTAGAAACCACAAAGGGGATGGATATGTTGATTGTCGATGACTGATGCAAAACTAGACATCTGTGCCCAAGAGTGCATGCTATATGTGCATGAGCCGATAGACTTCTTTCACTCACACCTTTATGATTGTTATCTGATTTGTCATCAAAGACAGTTAAATCAATAAAACTGAACTGACAATGGCCGATCAATAAAAATATTGATCACACTTCTACTGCACTGATGACGCCCAATTCAGCTGGCAGAAAGTCTACAACTGACATGCAGTTAAAAGGAACTTGCACTTGCTTGCAGTGCTACCGGCTATATAGCTCACTCCTGTTGGACCTTCCACACTCAAATTTATGCAAACGTATATAACTATATACCTATAAAAGTCTCAAGGCTGCCTTCACACTATAAATGTAACGAAACGTATAATGTTAACCGTAATGAAAGCGAATACACAGGAAGAGTACGAATCGTTACTGTAACATAATGAATAGAAAAAATTTCAATTCATTACATTACAGTTCGTACTCTTCCTGTGTATTCACTTTTGTTACGGTTAACGTGAATTCGTAGCCTTCATTGTTTTAGCTGCTACCAAAGTTTGCCAATATTTTCCAGCTGATGAAATGAATAAGCGAGTTATAGCCATGGATAAGCACACTTTCTTTCCATGGGTGGGTGTGCATATTGTCAGTCAGTTTTCACTAATTAAATTTTATTTGATGACAAAGGTGCAAATAAAGCACCGCTTTGAACCCTTAAAATTATGTGTTTGAAAATAAACCATCTCAATCATGCAATATACAACTTAAGAGCTGTATCTAACATGGCACCGTGTGAGGCCTTTTCACAATGCAACATGCACTCTTGCGCATTGCGTTATACATGTCATTTCTGCACCTCTATAAAAAATGTTTCAGTGTCACAACTGAAGAAAATTACAACCTGAAATTTTAAGAATATATGTTCTCAGATAGTACAGTGAATTTAGCTAAATCTTGCTCAAGCTTTCAATATACACGAAAGGGGTGCAAAACCCGGCGTGGACACCTGACTAAGTTAATCACTTTATGGCTTCCAGTAGGCCAAAATGTATGGCTATTATCTACAGCACAAATCATGATTATATAGGCTATTTATTTGCCTTCAGTTATTATCCCTTGCGCCGGCGAAGCCATATAGCGAGGGATACGTTAGTCAGTTCGTGTGTTAGTTAGTTAGTTAGTTAGTTAGCAAAATGTTCTCTTTGAACGGTTGGTGCAGAACGATCTTGGTTTTCCTGTACTTCAAACGTGCTGTGGAGTTAGCCAGTGACTTGTTTTCTGCTGCCGTTTTGGTCTGCTCTTCGTCAGATCATGGATAATAGACCTTATTCACTAAGTGTTCTAATTAACGCGCACCGCCCAAGTGGAGTAAAATGGCGGATATTTTCACTA
>JAYJLX010094786.1:0-13710 GCA_036873525.1 Chalinula nematifera
CCCCCCATCCCCCCCACTTTTAAAGAATTCCCACAAACTCCAAAGGATACCCCTCTATAAATGATACACAAAATAACATTTCTTGTATAAACTGACTGCTGTAAAGGACACCTCTCTATAAAGACACTTTTCTCTGTCCCCATAGTGTCATAGGGGTTCCATTGTGCATATGTTACTACAGCTAGCTACTATCATATTGGGGGAGGGTTCATTATTTATGCAAAAAAAAAATTACTCAAAGTGGGAGTGGCTGTCTGTGAATGATTTGACTGTCGACACTGAAGCATCGCACTCAAGGGAAAAGAATGAACAACCTCGCTCTCAAAGATGGTGTTCTGTCGGTTGTAATGGTGGATGGCATCCCCACGAGTACGTACTGTAGGCTATCATTTCGCAGTCCTAGCAGCCCTCACCAACTATCATCAGTGGACAGTTTGATATTGTGTGTTCCAGGTAGTCCCGGAGTGGCTGAGTTTTATGTACCTTTCGTTGATCATCTCTATGGCCTCCATGATGGTACCATCGATGTGTGTGTCGTGAGTCATGCAGGACATTCACCTGGGGTGGACAAGAAAGTCCCGGGAAGTAGCAATCAAAGAGATTGGTATACTCTGGACGACCAAATAAGGCATAAAATTGCCTTCATCAACCAATTCTACCCTAACCTCAAGACCCTATATCTGATCGGACACTCCATTGGGTGTCACATGATCCTTAACATGCTTGACAGGCCCCAGCTTCCTGTCATACCAAAGAAATCCATCTTTCTGTTTCCAGCAATCGAGCGTTTCTTCGAGACCCCAAACGCTAAGGCACACTGCCATTATCATGTAATGTTTCGTTGGTTGATGCTTGTACTAGTCTGGATATCCACATTACTGCCCATCTCGCTTCGGAGGTTTGTTCTCAACATTATATTAAGGCAAAGGCAATACTTGTGCCGCACTGATCATTTGAATGCAATGGTTAATGCTACTCTCAGCATCACTCCAAAGAGTCTATACAACATGTTAAAAATGGCTTCTAAGGAAGTAATGAATATCAAAGAACTACCTTTGGATGTCATTTCTAAGCATCACAATGCTCTTGCATTCTACTATGCTGTTAATGATGGTTGGAATCTTCCTTCGTCTTATGATGATCTGATTCGTAGGTTCCCAAATATTGATGCTACTCTGTGTTCGCACGGATATCGTCATGCTTTCGTTTACAGGCATTCGCATGAAATCGCCGAATATTGCTTCGAAAAAGTCTCACACAATAAGTTAATGTGAATCAATTATTCATTACTAGATTAGTTTATTATTCACACTACTTGCTGTTAAATTTGTAATACATCCATAGCAATTGATTTCGTGGTTTAGAATAGATCTAATCAATTTGCAGCAAAATAATCTGCAAAATTAATTAAAATTAGTCAAAGTGGGAGTGGCTGTCTGTGATGGCGGTTTAGAGTTGATTCCAGGTCGATTCAGCTCAAGCTTGCACTCAAACGAAGAGAATGAACAACCTCGCTCTCAAAGATGGTGTTCTGTCGATTATAATGGTGGATGGCATCCCCACGAGTACGTACTGTAGGCTATCATCCAGCAGCCCCCACCAACCATCGTCAGTGATACTGTGTGTTCCCGGGAGCCCCGGAGTGGCTGAGTTTTATGTACCTTTCGTTGATCATCTCTATGGCCTCCATGAGGGTGCCATCGATGTGTGTGTAGTGAGCCATGCCGGGCATTCACCCGGGGTGGATAAGAAAGTCCCGGGAAGTAGCAATCAACGAGATTGGTACACTCTGAACGACCAAATGAGGCATAAAATTGCCTTCATCAACCAATTCTACCCTAACCTCAAAACCCTATATCTGATCGGACACTCCATTGGGTGTCACATGATCCTTAACATGCTTGACAAGCCCCAGCTTCCCGTTGTACCAAAGAAATCCATCTTTCTGTTTCCAGCAATCGAGCGCTTCTCCGAGACCCCCAATGCTAAAGCACACTGGCATTATCATGTAATGTTTCGTTGGTTGATGCTTACACTGGTCTGGCTAGCCTTTTTATTGCCCATCTCGCTTCAGAAGTTTATTCTCAACATTAGATTTAGGCAAAGACAGTACTCGTGCCGCATTGACCATTTGAATGCAATGGTCAATGCTACTCTCAGCATCACTCCAAGGAGTATGTACAACATATTAAAAATGGCTACTGAGGAAGTAATGAAGGTCAAAGAACTGCCTTTGGATGTCATTTCTAAGCATCATAATGCTCTTGCGTTCTACTATGGGGTTAATGACAGATGGAATCTTCCTTCGTCTTATGACGATCTGATCTGCAGGTTCCCGAATATTGATGCCACTTTGTGTTCACACGGATATCGTCATGCCTTTGTTTTCAGGCATTCGCATGAAATCGCCGAATATTGCTTCAAAAAAATCTCACAGAAGAAGTCAATGTGAATTGATTGTTATTATTCATAACTAGACTAGTCTATTATTTGCATACACAGTGTTAAATTTGTATTAGTAATCCACTGTTTCCAATTACCTGTTTCTATAGCAATTGATTCAAAGTAAAGCACTATTATAATATATTGCACTGTGCTGTAGATCCTACATGCATGATGTACATACAGATATACAATAATTAAAAAAGAGGTGTGGTTAGATTAATTAACACATGCACACGTGGTCACCTATGGCTGAGGTAATATTTCATTGTTGTTGAAACATAGATCAATTCTACATTAATTTTTTTTTTACTTACTTACTTCACGTAGCCAGCTAATGAAACGGACCCTAGAGTACTGATTCCAGAGCTATGCAAGTTAGTAAGCAATCACACAGTAAAGTTCAATCAGTTCAGTTTTGTTCAAGCTGTTCTTTTTTTTTTTTTTTCCATTGTGGTTTCTTTGAGCTAGGCAATTCTACCACCTGGGCTGGGTCACGGGAACTGGAGGAGGGATTAGCATAAGGAAAGGGTGAGTTGTCATAGTTGGTTACTTAGCTATGTACTTTTAAAGTTGTCAAGTTGCTGCACCCAACACCATCTCCTCCTAGTCTCACTACAACCAGACCCTTCATACCCAAGGAAGGGTCTGGTTTCTGTGCTCAGCAAAAGGTGTAGTAAATCCTTATTATGTCACCAAATAAGATTTGGAATTTAGACTGAAAGAGCTCACATGAGTTGTACCATGATAGTACATAGAAAGCTGGAAAGGCATCACACTGATCTAATGTTGTAGGCTTTAAACAGTACAAGCTTTTGAGTATGTGTGTGAAACCGATCACTTCCTCGGGCATAAAGAGTCTGGCAAACGAGACTTATCCCCCCCCCCCATAAAGAGCCTAATTAATAATTTTTTTTGTGTAATTAAATTAGTTTCCTTATTTCCACCCCTTAATATAATTTTAATAATTCTAATGATTATAATAACCACTATGTAGAGATGACATATACATAGCTCCCTCGGGTGTACAAAAGGAACGCATTCAACCAACGGACATGTTTGTTTGTGACATCGATGGAGGTGACATTGAAGTACCCTCTCCAAGGTGAACCTACTATTATTATGCACATAATGGGTCATACTTATATAAGGCATAGAAGCAGTTTGTCCATTCACATTGCTAGTGCACGATATACCATATAGGGCATATTGTTCGTGGGACGTAAATTTCGCTAATTTCGTGGTTTTTGTAAATTCGTGAACTATAAGTCCACAAAATTGTAATAATGCCATTACTCCACATGATTCGTGAAGGTTAAATCCGTAAATATAGATTTTCACCATTTTCGTGAAATTTACGTGCCTCGAACTATATGCCCTATACGGTACCTTACTGATTAACATTATTACTTAATAACTATTGCATAATAACTACTTTGTTAAATATGCGTGGGCGGTAATAATTAACTCCAGGGTGGGTGGGGCTAGTGTGTTCGATTTAGATAGTTTAGAAATGTCATGTAAGCTAAAGCTGCTATAACCTTGAGTTGTAAACTATAGCAAATAGGACTATTTCTTTACCTCTTATAGTAAAAAGCTTAAAAAGAGTCAGTGTACTCCGTTATTTCTAGCCTGCTATAAAATGAGAGGTAAGGAGATGTCATTACTGAGTTTCACAATGTGAAACTGATCTTTAGTATACGCTAATAATTGTAATAATGTCGTAGGGGCTGGGGCTGTGATTCACACTCATTCGAAGTTTGCCGTCATGGCAACCCTCCTTTACCCGGGAAAGGAATTCAGGATAACCCACATGGAGATGATCAAAGGCATCAGGAAAGGCCAGTCAAGAGAAAACTTAAAGCAAGTCAATTAACGCTATACATTTATAGCTTAATTGAAGACCTTAAGATTATCACTGAGGGCTGCATACACTTAAATAGGTATCACGATGAACTTATTGTACCGATCATTGAAAACACCGCAGAGGAAAGAGATCTGACTGTAAGTGAAGCTATGTATAACAATACAGTTGACCATTGATAATATATTGTATCCATTGTATCCAGGACTCACTGGTAGAAGCCATTAATCGATATCCGGATACCTGTGCTGTACTGGTTCGTAGACACGGAGTATATGTATGGGGAGAAACATGGGAGAAAACAAAGACTATGTGAGTTGGCAACAAAACCTAGTCACGCTTAGTTAGTAGGAGACCGACCATATGGGTGCCATTGGGTGGTAAAATGCCTCACAGCGTTTTCTCGCTCTAATGGACTCCTGATGTACATGCACCTTAGGCGACAATTCCTAATTAATTCAGGTGTTACCATAATAAACTATAGTTCTATTTTATCTCTGTATAATGTTAGGTGTGAATGTTACGACTATTTATTTGAAATGTCCGTCATGATGATGCAACATGGCCTTGATCCGAAAGTTCTATCGTGACTTCAATCAATTCTTTATTAATATTATTTTTGTAAAAAAATTCTCTTCTTTTTTCAAACTGATACAATACAATTGATACACAATGGTCAATTTCACTGACAGTATCCGACCGGCAGTATTTGGTGCTGTTCTGTACTGCTAAGTGTATTCTACAACGTACATCATGTAATGATAAAAGCATTGCTATACTCTAGTCCATTATCAAGTGTGTACTGCTAAGTAAGAGGGTTCACTAATGGGATACACAAACAGTACTAGACTGTATAGCTTGGTGTGTCAAGTGTAAATACCTTATTGGTATATACTACTGATGTTTTATATAGTTACTGCTAATAGAGTGCCAGTACAGCTTCGATCATGCCTAATGTATAGCTCGGTATAGCATTGACTTCATGCACTAACTAACAATGTATTACCATTATTAGTGTCTACTATAACTTTAGCGTTTTCCTTGGTATACTCTGTACTTGAAATTTCATGAAAAATAACAACAAAATTAATATGGTTTAAAACTAAGTACGAGTTTATAAAAATAAATTTTAACATGTATTAATATTAGCATTAATTTATTTGTTAAAAATAATATCAGGTTCAAGGTATAGGTATGACTTTTTTTTACCGAACACCATATTGTATAGTCTAGTCTTCATGCTTGCATGCATACCCTACATTGACAAGCTCAGGCTTATATACTAAACTTGAGAAGACTGCATGGTTGTATGGCAGTATCCGGCATACTCTCGCATTTGCCAGACCCTCCCACTTGTCCATATGCAGCAAGTGGGAGGGTGTGAGACTATATAGGCAGTATTAGACCATAGTGCAGTTATATATAATTATACATAAACTGTATGTATGTAAATATTCCATAATCATAATTTAATTAGTGTAATTGTACACATATACATACATTAATTGATCACAAGTATAATTTTACATAATGTACTGTTTGTACATACTAATATATTCCCCCATCGACTCTTGTATTATTGTAATGAATACTAAAAGTCTATATAAACCAGACCAGTCAGCATAATTTGTTCAAATCCACACAGTCGTTTGTATATAGTCAGCCAAACTGCTCAATACAAATATACGGAAAAATAGAACATGCAGATCATTATTTCTGCTGTAGTGTGTGTGCTAGTCAGCAGTGGATTCTTGTTGCTGCAAAATGAAGGCATCCTTGTTCAATCAGCAGAAACGTGCGATTGCAGCAACGTGAAAGACATTGTAACAGACATTGTGAAAAAAAAAATCGATGATTACCAGGAACACAGCATTAAGATGATAATAGCAGCAATAAAAAATGTCACAGCCGCTTTTGAAGAAGATGAAAGGGCAAACGCATTAGGTATGAAGGCTGAGAATGCTGTTGAATCGTGCAAGATGCTTAAACAAACCGACCCGAAGGCTGCTTCAGGCATGTACTGGATCAAGCCAGCAGGAACAACTAGCGTTACCCAGCTTTACTGTGATATGACTAGAACATGTGGAGGGATAACTGGAGGCTGGACAAGGATAGCAAACCTGGACATGACCGATACCAGTCAAAACTGTCCACCCAAATTTGTGTTGTTTACATCCCCATCGACAATCCCCAAGAGATTGTGCAATAATGCTGTTACTTCAGGCTGCACTGAGACCACCTATTCAGTCCACGGCATGCAGTATAACCACGTATGTGGTAAGGTCATCGGTTACCAGAAAGGCTACCCAATTGCATTCCACAATAGTAACCAGAAAACCCTCAATGGAGCGTATATTTATGGTGTCAGTTTAACTCATGCAAGAAAAAGTTCACATATCTGGAGTTTCGCTGGCGCTCCGGATGACACCAACGCAAACTATAATTTTAAATGTCCGTGTATCAGAAATGGAGTGATCCCTAACTATGTACCCAGCTATGTTGGCAACGATTATTTCTGTGATACGGGCATTAGGGACACTCATTACAGCCATATAACTCAAATAGCTGTGCAAGTACAAGCCCCTCTCTGGGATGGAAAAGATTGCGGGGCTAAAAGTACGTGCTGTACCTTCCCTGGCGGCAATTCCATTCCACCGTGGTTCTACAAGCAGCTGTCAGGGAGTGCGAATGATGATATAGAGCTGAGGATATGCAACGGTGATGGTTCAGGGTACACACCAATAGAAAAAGTTGAACTTTATGTTCAGTAAAACAATCTAAAGTATATTGTTAATCCTTTCTTATTGATTTATAGGCTTTTTTTTATTTATGAGTATATTAAAAAGTAAAAGGCAGTTTATCGATGCATGAATACACACATTAATCATTATACATTTATCATTATGCCTATACTGTACATCATATACCTGTATACTGTACATTAATCATATACTGTACATTAATCATATGCTATATACGACTATTTATTCGAAATGCCCATCATCATGATGCAAGGCCATGATTAGTCTGGTCACGCCTCTTCTCGAATGCTGTGGCGTGACCAGCCGGACAAGGCCACGATCCGAAAGTTCTATCATGGCTTTAATCAATTCTTTTATTAATTATAATTGTAAAAAAAAATTTTCTTTGTTCATGGGTAACAAATTTTCAAAAGTTGAAAAAATTCAAAAAAAAATCTCGTTCCATTTTAAGCAACTGTACATGTGGCGCTCAAAGTTGAAGTTTGTAGACCAAAAAATGCTTGAAGTTGCCCATAGTGTATGCTGGGCTTTATGGCCAATTTCACTGACAGTATACACTATACCAGTATTTGTGGTGTCATCATGTACTGCTAAGTGTATTCTACAATGTACAGCATGTAATGATAAAAGCATGCACTAGTGGTACTCTCGTGTATGTACTGCTAAGTAAGAGGGTTCACTAATGGGGTCTGTACACATACAGCAGGCTGTATACAGCTCAGTGTGTAAAGTGGATATAACTGATGTCCAATGCAGCTTCAATTCTGTCTAGTGTGCTTGGTTTAGCATGCTGCCCTTTATTATTGGCTATCTATACATGGAACGATTTATCATTAGAAATGTAGACTATATATGTAAAATGGTTTTTTTTTTTAAATTTAGGTGCATTAATAATTATTAGCATTCAATATTAGTTTGATAAAATCGCTAAAATTTGTAGATGCAAATAATAGTAGGCTCGGCAATTTAGGTAGACTATGCCTTTCAAGTTTTTTATACTGCGTAGCAGAACCTTATACATCCATGCATGCATGCATACATTTGAGAAGGCTGTATGGTTGCACAACAGTATGATTAGACCTTATATGCAGTCTGGCAATGTGACATAAGCTGCACACATGCTGTGTACCCATTAACACAATAATTGATAAACATAATTTACATTACAAAAATTACTGTCAGATTCTGTATTATATACCCCACCTACTCTTGTAATGAATATTGTTAGTCTATATAAAACCAGTCAGCATATAGGCTATCTATCTATTTAAATCCTCAGTCATTGTTTGTATATATAGCCATAATAAACTGCTCAATACAAATATACGAAAAAATAGACCATGCAGATCATTATTTCTGCTGTAGTGTGTGTGCTAGTCAGCAGTGGGTTCTTGTTGCTGCAGAATGAAGGCATCCTTGTTCAATCAGCAGAAACATGCGATTGCAGCAATGTGAAAGACATTGTAAAAAAGGAAATCGGCGATAACCAGGAGCAAACTATTAAGATGATAATAGCAGCAATAAACAACCTCACGGCCTCCAATGAAGAAGATGAGAAGGCTAACTCATTAGGCATGAGTGCTGAGAATCCTGCCGAATCGTGTAAGATACTTAAACTAGCCGACCCAAAGGCTGCTTCAGGCATGTACTGGATCAAGCCAGCAGGAGCAACTAGTGTTACCCAGCTTTACTGCGATATGACTAGAAAATGTGGTGGGATAACTGGAGGCTGGACAAGGATAGCAAACCTGGACATGACTGATACCAGTCAAAACTGTCCACCCAAATTCGTGTTGTTTACATCCCCAACGACAGTCCCCAAGAGAATGTGCAATAACGCAGTTTCTTCAGGCTGCACTGAGACCACTTATTCAGTCCACGGCATGCAGTATAACCACGTATGTGGTAAGGTCATCGGTTACCAGAAAGGTTACCCACTTACGTTCTACTATGCCAACCGTGGTAAAAACCTCAACGGAGCCTATGTTTTTGGAGTCAGTCTAACTCATGCAAGGAAAAGTTCACATATCTGGAGTTTCGCTGGGGCTCCAGATGACACCAACCAAAACTATAATTTTAAATGTCCCTGCATAAGGACAGGAGTCATCCCTAACTACGTACCCAGCTATGTCGGTAATGATTACTTTTGTGATACAGCCATTAGAAACACTCACTACAGCAACATAGCTCATACAGCTGTACAAGTACAAGCTCCCCTCTGGGACGGAAAAGATTGTGAGCCCACAAATTCATGCTGCACCTTCCCTGGCGGCAATTCCATTCCACCATGGTTTTATAAGCAGCTGTCAGGGAGTGCTAATGATGATATAGAGCTGAGGATATGCAATGGTGATTCCTCAGGGTACACGCCAATAGAAAAAGTTGAACTGTATATTCAATAAGACAATCTGAAGCATGCTATTTTATATACTATATAGGCTGTTTCTTCTATATTATCCACAGTATTAAAGTAAAAGGCAGCTAGTTTAACTGTTGCTTTACATTATTCATTGATATCAAATGCATGAACAGCTAAGGTCGTGTAGAGGAACAACCTTTAGGTTCATATAGAGAGTTGTTGGTTTTTTTTTTTGTAAATTAATAATAGGAAAAGTTGAACTAATAAAACAATATTATTTTGCTGTACTGTTTGCCTATCTTAGTATTGATTTATAGGCCTTTTTTAATTATGTGTATTGAAAGGAAGTTTATACACCTGCTATACATTAATCATATACCTACTGTACATTAATCACTATACCTACTGTACATTAATCATATACCTACTGTATATTAATCATATACCTACTGTACATTAATCATATCAGTACCTATACTGTCATTCATCATAACTACCTACTGTACTTCAATCATCATAACAATACCTATAGCTACTGTACATCAACCATAAAAATTTTATTAAAAACATATGCACCAGATCATGAGCTGTTATGTATTAGCTATGGGCAATTCTTGAATCTTCTTAATTGGTAAATTATCAAGTCTATTTAGTGTCCGTGATGTGCTCGATCTTGGTTGTGTTCTTAACTCTGTAATGCCTTCGTCCTCACTTGAGTCCGTTACCTGCTCATCATCGGAGGTAGTACAGAATGCCAATGGAACCACTGCAAAGTTCTAAACAAAAGCAATAGCACAGAATAATTTTAAAACCAGGCATTTAGACATGCACATAGATAAACTCTATTTTCCCAGTGGAATAGATAGGTCCTTTAATGTGGATTACATTAACATTTACCCAAGTCACGCCTTCTTTACTAATTAGCATGCCACACCCACCCAGTACTAGTTAAGCTTTATGGAAACTTGAAAGCATCATTTAAGCAGTATAAATAAAAATTACTGTAAGCATAATTATGTACAATAATTATATTCACCATTTCCACATGTTCTTCTTCTTCGTCTGAAATGTACTCTATGTTGAGTCTGTTCCTTTCATCTTCGTTATCAGAGGTAGCAGCTGTAATGTGGTCTAAATGAGTGTTGGCTTGCGCCAGTTGGGGCAGGAAGCTTTTGACTTGAGAAAGAACTGCCAAATAAGGAAAACAAAATATTCACTCTAGAGTTATAAAGCTATAGTAATATTGTAAACATAAATCAGCTGAATAAACACTTAGAAACTAATAATCAGAATAGGCACTTGATTGTGAGATCTCTCAGCTTCATAATCATTCTCAATATCCGGTATATCACATAATGCAAGACATTTTAACCCCTAAGTACCCCAGCCAGTGGCCACCATTTTATCCCAAAGCCCCTTGCTTCTTGTAATTAATTGGATAATTTAAACCACAATAGTATACTACTTCTTATACTACTAAAGAAAAACATAAACCATACAAATCATCTTGGCACTTATTCTCCACACCTGAGCTTTGTTGAATCTTGTATGTCTTCCCTTCACACCGAGCTTCACACGCTGTTCCGTTTGCCTTTGAGCGGATTAGAGGTACACCTAAAGAATAAACCGATATATTATTCTGAATAGCCAAGTATATCCACCGTACATGGTCCCTTTGGCTCCTCTAAAAGCAACTTTGAAACCGGTACAGTTCTTCTTGTCCTGCTACCTTGCACCGCCATCAGCCACGTGGGTGAACATGCCACGCCTTCGTTTTAATAGATTAATAAACTAGAACGGGCACGCCCACTTTGTGAAATGGCTGAAAGTCGGGGCTCGACTTTTGAAGAGAGAAACTCGACTCATGGAGTGGACCAAGGGGAAAGAGAGCGTGAACAGCTCCATCAACGCGTTTCTTCGTCTTCTTCCAGTTGTTCAGACGACGACACAGCCTCGTTGGACTCCCAATTCGACAATATGAGGCATTGGATTTGCTGTGTTTGCATTGTCACTTTTGACCTAGAATTGGGTCAAGCTATTGAGGTATAGACTACTCTTCACAAAAAAATGGTTTTAATTTATGTATATACATTTTTTTAATAGAGCATTTATCCATCATCTTATCGACTGTCAGATAACGAAGTAAGTTAAACATCAACTAATTCTTTCATTGCCCGCTACCTCATGCAATGATGGGTAGTACTATACTCGGTATTATCAAGATAGTGTATTATTTTTATTATTTAAGAGACAGCGTTTCCTTATAAGGAAGTTCTAAAACTTCCACTATACCCCAGTACTTAAATAGTGTACAAGTCCATTTGTGCAAAATATTTTTTTTCTTTTTTTTTCACGTAGAAGACCAATATCTGTTATTTGTCTTTCCCGGACTCAAATTCAGGTACTACAATATCCCACTATTTAATGGGAATATAATTATATATTGTTATTTTTAAATAATCTTGCAATTAAATCAATGATACATACATTATCATGTCTTTCACATCTTCCCTGACCCCGCCCCTATATTCTGTTTCCCCTAGCAACCCTTCCCATGGCCATGCACTATTATACCCATCATCTCTTATTGTTACAGGTTGCATGGGTGATACTCAGTATCACTTTAGAATACGGTGTTCCGGTCCGGGGGCTGGGGGGACCTCCCTTCAACACCCCTTAGACCATGTGGGAGCTCCTTTAGTATTATCAGTAAGTGTACCTGTGATTCGTTTAATTTATGTCGTACATGTTATACTCCATTTCTTCCTCAACTCTTTCTTCTCTATCTCTCTCTCTTTTTCAGCCTGATGACGGCCATTACTATGGGTTTGTGTACTTTAGACAGGTAAAAGATGCGGACATCAAACGGGGCTACTTCCAGAAGTCCGTTGTCATCATCACACGACTTCCCTACATCACATTCTTCACTCACTTGGTAACCTACAACTATACACTCACAGCCACACACACACACACAGTCATTCATTCATGTATACATACATACACATATACATATATACAGCTGTTACACACATAAGCAAACCAAACTGTGTTGTTATTAGAGGACACATGTTTGAATCGATGTCCTGATTGTCCCTCTCTGTCAATATGGTCATGTGACCCATCAATGCTTATGTGCATGTTTGTTTATGAATGTTGACGTTTCCTATCAGATATATACAGTGAATAATGGGTTAATATTAGGTAAAATAATGGGTTAATAATAAGTTGTCTGCTGTGTATAGTGAAGTGTGTTTGTGTATTGAAGTATAGGTGTATGATTGTTTTGCATTTTTGTTGACTAAACGTTTATTTTTACTTTAACATGCAAACACTATATCAGACTATATCTGTTTGTTACTTTATTTGATTGTTTGTTGGTTTTTCTCTTTTCCAGACACAAAAACTAGCACCAGATTATTTCAAGAATGGCCTACCTTCGTTAGAAGCAGGTTCGTCAAATAAATTATATTCCATTCCTCTTATCTTACTCCCTCTCTCTCTCCCTCTCCCTCTCTTGGTAGCTTGTCATAATATCAATAAATGGCCGCCACCCAAACCAGGACAAATGCTACAGCTCCCTCTAATGGGTCAATTAATATACGTGAGTAATCCAATCAATTATTGAGCCAACCAAACGTTATTCATTGATAGCCCTACATGCGTTATATATTGGCATCGTTACATGCATGTATAAATGGATCATCAAAAAGCAATCAAGTGTATAATATAGTATAATATTCATGTAGTATTATTATGAATATATAGCAAACGTGTACGTGTACATCAATGGAGGTACATTATGTACATGTTTATACACCTATTTATATATGCATACATTGTACATGTTCAGTACAGCTGCTATACATGTACATGTATTCATGTATGAGTATGTGATTTGTTTTCCTCTATGTATGTGTTTCCTCACAATAAATACCCCTCCTAGTTTTAATTACCAATCGGGATATGGGTGTGGCCAAGGAAAGCACTGTTCCTATATTGAGTATCTGTCCATATTCCATTGTTTGATGATACCTGGGCACGCCCACTTTCCTACTAAATCTTATAAGGGTACATGATTATATATTTTCTGTAACTTAGGTTCGAATCCCTCATAAGACTGACAAACCCGAGACAGCTAATATCAACATGCCCGACACAATTGGGAAATCGGTAAGTATCTTTGACAATAGTCAATTCTTTCATATATTAATGGGGGGGGGGGGGGGGGGGGGGGGGGGGGGGGGGGGGGGGGGGGGGGGGGGGGGGGGGGGGGGGGGGGG
>JAYJLX010094896.1:0-22649 GCA_036873525.1 Chalinula nematifera
TAAATCTATCGACCTTATCAACTAAGCGATCTGAAACAGCTGGACTTCATGGCGAGCTAAAAATAGCTATAGGAGCACGCGTATTGTTGACCACTAACGTGGATGTGAGTGATGGTTTAGTCAATGGCGCACGAGGAGAAGTAGTTCACGTTGTTACTAACATGAATAACGAGGTTAGAAATATTTTGGTTCAGTTCGATAACCGGCTAGTAGGTATGGCTTCGGCTAGGACTAGTGCATACAAAACATCGTTCCCCAACGCTGTTCCCATTAGTAAATGTGAGGCAACATTCCTCAGCCAAGGTAAACGTGGTGCGGAAGTCATTAGATCACAGTTTCCCCTAACACTAGCCTTTGCAACAACCATTCATAAAGTACAGGGCTTAACATTAGATAAGATTGTGGTTGATATGCAGGGAGGTAATAGATTTAGTCCAGGGCAAGCTTATGTAGCATTTAGTTGCGTTAAGCATTTAGGTGATTTATTTATTGAAAATATAAATTTTAAAGCTATTAAAAAGAATGTGAAAGTGTGTAATGAGATGTCGCACTTTATTGATTCCACCTATAGCACCTTTAAAGTTTCATAGCTTAGCTGATACTCACATTACCATTATGTTATTGAATGTTCCTGCCTATTAAGTAAAAAACCAGATCTCATTTCAGACCCTAACGTTCAAAGCGCTGATGTATTATGCTTCACAGAGTCTTGGTTATCACCATCATCTTCTGTTCCACCATTAACTACACTGTCAAATCACGTGACTTATAGATGCGACAGAATATCACCAAATCACAAAGGTGGTGTATCAATGAGTATTGCTAACCAATATAACCCACAGAACATTAGGCTGCTTTAGGGATTGAAGCATTGTTTACCACTTTAAATATTGGTAGTGATAACCTCAACTTAGGTTTAATTTACAGGTCTCCTAAAAGCCCTCTAGCTAGTGTGTTAAGTATTATAGCACAAATATTAGAGCACACTGATAATCGTTCACTGATTATGGGAGATTTCAATGACTTATTATCAAACACAGACCACACTCCTTTAACCTCTTTCATGCATAGTCATGGTTTCATACAAATGGTTATGAAACCTACGACAGATAGAGGTAACCTTATCGATCATGTGTATTACTGTGACAATAGAGCTATGGATAGCGTAATAATAGAAAATACTGATATATACTATAGTGATCATGATGCTATCTTTATAACCTTACCATGCATGAAGTAAATATATACTAAACTCCATTTGGGTTCACTTTACACTTAGAAAACCTATATATACAATAACTCAAAAAGTACTAGACCAATTTCAAAAGTTTAAAGTGTATTGGATTCCATACAAGTAGGCAATTCCGTTGATACTACTAATCACTGTATTATCCATAAGGAAGTATGGCATACTTTCATAACGTTCTTTAATGGTAGCTAATTTCCGGGTGTAAAGTGAACTATGGGCTTTAGCTTTGTGTGTATTGTTGCATTAATGTGTACGTGTGTACATTCTGTATATGTAAGTATAACATGTTATTTCACCCTTATGTTACCCTAGCTGTTACACCCTTTCGGGTGGAGTTACTTTTCACAACTATGATAGTGTTATTGTTCATGTACATGCAAGTTTTGTTATGTGTTAGTCAGAAAAAAGAACACGAAGTTTTGTGAACGGTCTGCCTCTTTGGAGGTAAAGTACAGAATACAATTTCTGGAAACTGAACAAGTATGCATTACCATGTGTGTTCACCTTCAATTCAGTTTGAGGGAAAAGTATGACTATGTTTGTGTGTAAGCCGTCTGAAAATAGAGCCCGCTAGTGTGAAAGGTTTGCCTTTGTTAGGAGAAGTATAGACTTTATGGTCTAGAAAGAAACCTATTAGCATTGGCTTGTGAGCCTCACCCCTTTCGGGAAAAGTAGGACATTTTGCTTGTATGTACTGTATAATGGTAGACGGAGTCTAAACATGTGTTTCCCTTAATTAGTTGAATTGTTTTACTATACTTTTAAAATTAATATTGGGATATTTTATTGGGTTGTTTAAATAGAAGGGAAACACAGCCCAGCTATATACCTACTGTTATACTTGTACATTAGGTTGTACGGCATGTACATAAGCTAGCTGTCTGAAAATGGAGCCCGCCTTTGTGAAATGTCTGCCTTTATTAGGAAAAGTACAGATTCTATGTGGAAAGAGACCAATTAGCCTTGGCTTGTGAGCTCACCCCCGTTGGGGAAAAGTACGGCATTTTGCATGTACATGTATATTGTATAATATAGTGTATAATTATGTGTTTCCCTCAATTCATTGTTTTTCTACACTTTTATAATATTGGGATATTTTATTGGGTTGTTGGGTTAAACTATGAGGGAAACACAACAATTAACATTATACTATATTATACATATACATTAGGTTATGTGTAAGTCTGAAAACAGAACTCCCCTTACACAAAAGTCTACCTCTCAGGAGGAAGTATAGAGTTTAATCTAGAAACAGACCATTGTGTATTGATAGGTAGTTCACCCTAATGGGAAAAGTAGGACTGTACATGCATGTACTTGTATTGTATTGTTAGTGTCTAAAAAATAAACCTGCTTTTGAAACAGTCCGCCTTCAGGACAGTACAGATATTACATTTGGAAAGAGACTCAGTTTTCATTAGTATATGGTTTGCCCTTTGAGGATAAGTATGACACTTTATGTGCCCTTGACCACTTGTAGTACGTACTGCCATGCTTACAAGAGTTTGTATATAGCACTAGTTTAAAAAACCCGTTTTACTACAGTATAGTGTTAGTTATTGTTAATGTGTACACTTGATCACTTTCCAATACACTCACAGTGCAGTGGAGGTCACTTGAGGATAATCCTCGTACTGCGTGGGTTATCCTTGAGGATATGGGTGGATGGTTGGGGGGGGGCCAGCGATGACAGTTCACGTATTCGCGACGGTGCTGGCCATCACCAAGTTATATCCATAGAATATAGCACGGTGCAAGAAACTGTCAAAAAAAAAACTTACATTTTTAATTAAAAAAAAATGATATTCTGGCTGTGAGTATATTTATTGTTTTTGTAGCTATAACCATTAGATAAGTACATAATTATGCATGTGTGACAACAACAAAAAGGCAATTTTTTTAATGTTAATTTTGATCATTAATATTGAATAAGCATCATAATAATAATAGAGTTATAGTGTTTTTTTTTGCATGAAGAGTATCTAAAAATTAATGAGTCTTTGAAGGTATATACATGCATTCATTTTTTTACAAGTTTCTTTTATAAGTTTGACTTATTTTTTGTTAAATGTATAACTCAGGAAATTTGGAAATCTCTGTATCTTTATACATATACAAGCTTAACCATGGAGTAATGTGGTAAGATCTCAATAATCAGTATTACATGCATAATACAACATGTAACTTCCATGTGTTAAAATTGGAAGCAACCCCTCCCCTCTTGATACAATGGCCAATTTCATAAATACCGTTATCTTACTGAACAATAACTGTAATTAAATCAATATTTAATAATAAGTAATATTAAATAATAGCAAAAGTAATTATAATCTTTTTGTATGATAAGTTCTTTTTTATTCATCTAGTAGGCGGCGAAGAACACAGTTGCATATTTCCAGCAGAATACCCTAAATTAGGAAATCCACCCAATAGCCTTTGACGTTTATCAACAACATTATTATTATACATACCCAGGAAAAAAATCTTACATAAGATCTTATGCAAGATCTTAAAATAACCATACATGATCTAACATAATGTTTCTTACAAGATCTTGTAAGATTATTAGACAAGAAGTTCCAAAATCTTGCTAAGATCCAGTCATGACCAGTTATGATCTTGTAAGATCATTACATGTTTAAATCTTAAATAGGCCTATATCAGTCATGATCTTAATTGAAGACCATCCCAGTACATGTACACAACAGTGAATCATAAATTATAACTTTTGCTGTACCACATTGCTATTCTCAAAGTCATCATAATAACAAAACTTTCTATATAGTATACAGTTTACTAGTCTGTTGGTTCAGCTTTCTCTATTTTGGCCTGAGCACTAGCCATCTCTTTTGTGATTCCCAAAGACCTTGCTTTGTCAATACATTTCTGATTGCATTTTCTCCTCATTGAAGTGGCAACATCTTCAAGGAATTGCTTTTCACTTAGTCCAAATTTTTTCTTAACACAATCTACATGATATACAGTAATAAAAGAAATTTATACGTTGTGTATAGTTTAGCCATTCATATACATAGTTGTACATACATGTACACGTACATTAATTATACAGTGTACTCCTGCATACTGTACACATGTACATGTAGTATATACTGTTTACTGTACCTTCCAAAAAAGCAGTGTTTGTTTGATCAAGGGGAGGCTTGTTTGATCTTTTAGAATGAGAATAACATGATGTTGCCATTTCTTGATCAGAAAAAAGTGTATCTATTAGATGGAGTGCATATTTAAAAGGATTATCAGCCCTTATTGTCAGAAGATTCACACCACTTTCCTATATCAATTGGAAAAAAAATAGACAACCAAGTGATGGTGCAGGTTGTATGTATACATTGCCCAGTGTAAATTACCGTGATATATTTTTCATCTTCATCGTTTTCTTTCTTTACACCATTGCTTTTCCTTTTCTGGATGTACATGTACATGTACATGTATATAAAAATTATTGCACTAAACTTTGCTGATGATAATGAAACACAAATCCTTACAGCTAATGAGCTTGTTAATAGTTGGTCCAGTTTGTTTTCAATTCGCTGTAGCTGCTCCTACATGAACATGTACATGTTACAAAGAAATAATTAAAAACACTGCATGGTGAATTAATTTTTTGCAAATGTGGTGGTGGTTAATACAGAACACCTTGTGGTTAAGTGATTGTTCTTCACACAAAATACTTGCAGAAATGAAAGCGTTTACACAACTTGAACGCAACACTCACACAACTTTGAATCATGATGCTCAGCACTGACACAAGCACTCACCAAATTCAGACACTAACACAAGTGCTGACGTAAGTGCTCATACAAATACTAACACAAACGATCACACAAAAGCTTATACAAATACTCACACAGATGCTCACATACAATACTGGGCTCACAGAAACACTCAGTAACAGCAACCGTCCGGATTTGCCCCACTCATAATACCATAAATAATTTAAAACACAGCAAGCACGTGCTTGTTTGTATGTGCAATTCGCCTCGTGCTGTATGGCTTTCTCGACAACGCCTCTTGTGCTGTATTGCACATACAAGCACTGCTGCTTTAACTACTATAATGCACTTAAAACACTTGACAACTGATATTGCAAGTACATGTATACATATACAAGTTACATAAGTACATGTACATACACACTATCATACTGACATGGTTATATAATTTTGGAGCATTATTTACATTGTAACTTTAATCAGCTGAAGAGACTATATATACAAATGTACATGTAGTCATTGCACGATGACATCATCAATACTCGGCCATTTGGGCGAATCAGTATGTAACCACTACAAAGGCAGGCGGGTTTACAATTGCAATGTATAAAATGTAGTCTAAGCAAATACATGTATAAGGGAAGAATACAAACAGTTCACATACAAGTAAATAACGTAAGGAAATGCATGTATATTTCCCCATGTATATGTACAGTGTGATACTTGTACCACTCATTGCACGACGACATACATGTACCTGTGCTATTATGAATTTTATACAGTACACATGTTCTTACACAATTAAGTACTGTATCATTTAACTGACCTGTAGACTCCATGAGTCCTGCTGTAATTCATCACTGACATGGTTTTTGTGAGTGGGAGTCATTAGAGAGGTACTCGAAGAAAAGGGAGTTTTAAAACCACCCTACATGTACATGTATTAAATGAAGTAACTGATGAACATTCTTGATTGAAGGCAGTGCCTGCATGATGTGTGTAGAAAGGTGTTAATTGTCAGGTCTTACAGAGGGAGTTACACCAATTCCAGCTGTGACCATTAGTGACACGTGCAGTAAACCGACCATTGCCCACATCAGAAATTTCTTCCTATGTCAGTGAAAAATGTCAGGTCAAGAACAAAGTTTACAAGCTTAATTATAACTAACCTCATGATCAAAAGCTGAATCGCTCATAAGGTGTAGTGACACATCCTTCTATTGTTGAATCAACTTAACATTTGTGGTCAGTTAAATGGCAATATTTCTCACATACATTTACTTCAGCAATTTGCGGCTGTTCTGTGAACTCCCCAAAATCTGCAAGTAGAATACATGTAATCATGATTCAGAATATGGGAAGTAGTAAAAGGCGGAACGGAACGCGGAACGGAATAATTAATTATGGAATATTACTGTTTAATTTTACTGTTTACTATTATTATATTACTGTTTGATATTAATTTTGATTTGTTAACTTTAATAATTTGATTTGTTAACTTTAATAATATTAATTATTTTATTCAATCAGTTAATCACAATGTGTCATGATACACGGTAGGTACAAAAGATTAATAATAAGATTAACAAGAACGTTAAAGTGTTAAGCTATACGAACTCCAAACTTGGAAAATAATGCTAGCTTGTGACAGGCCTGTATCTTCGACACAACCTCGAGTGGAATATTTATATTAATACCACTGAGTCTTGGAGTTGCCGCTAATACACAAGACATTTCCAAATGGTAATGATAATTACTTGGAGTAGTTGGGACTTGTACTGTACCATCCGGCCGAACAAACGGTCTACTTTCAAGGCGTGAAAGAATTAAATCAGATGGTGGATAAAGTACACAACCACTGAATGAGCGGAAGTTTTTACGACATCCTTGACACTTCATTATCCGATTCGTAATAAACTTTAAACAGAATGGATGAATGGAAAGTGGTGGTGTCCCTGTAGAGGTGGTATTCTGTAAAGCTACAGTTGGGGAATTAATGGGCGACACAATAGATATAGTTGGTGATGGTGAAAAGGTAGAGTAACTAACAGATGGAGCACTAACTGGAGAAACAACTGAGATACCAGATGGAACATTGCTATGGGTGCAGACAGGAGCACTTATCGTCGAAGAGATAACTGGTATACCACCAGCATGGCTTGCCATAGTCTACACTTACCCATCTCTTGTATAGTATTTCTAGTCCACACCATTAATAAGTAGGTGTGGCTGGTGGGCGTGACTGTCTAAAGAACGAGACCCTGCCGGCTGGTTTGGAGCTGCTGTGAACGAGAACGTGAATGTGAACGCGAAGTCGCGAACAAGAACGAATGTCGCTCTTGGCTTCCGTACTTGACCCATCAGGAACAAGTCTAGCTCACTTCTGGTTAGCTCAGCACACTCTGCCCGTAGTTGTAACACTCCATTAACATCAAACAGCTCACTACATTTATCACCACATCCACAACCATCCTCCAAAACTTCTCAACATCCCTTTTCTCCTTTACATTAATCTCTCTTTCTTCTATATCTGCAGCTGCACCTTCTACCCTTCCAACACTGTCACAACCATTGGGATTTCCATCATTTGGAGTGGGATCTACATTCGGATCTTGGGAAGAACCACCATTTAGTTTTGAAATAATTCTATCAGGTAAATATTAGGCAAAGTTACTGCAAGCTTACCTGTTACACTGTTTCTCTCTATCTCCTGATCTACAGCTGTAATGGTTGGTGGTGATTCAAAAAAATCTTCAAAGAAGAAAAGATAAATTTTGTTTAAAATAATATCATTTTGAATATACCATCTTCTTCATCTTCTTCACAAATAATATTCCCATCAATAGTTTCATTCATATCACCTTCATTCTCATCTTCATACAACAAAATTATTCATAGATATCAATGTCATGAATGCATTCATTGTTATTTACCATCATCATCTCCAGAGTCATCATCATCACAACAAAAATAATCTGCAACGAAGTCAGCTATAGCATCTTGATCTTCGCTGTCTAAAAAGCTTTTGAAGCAGTTCAAACTCTTAGCTACTTCTTTGCTCTCCATTATACGCACAGAATCGACAGCCGCTTACTCGTTGCTAGAGCGATTACGTGACGTCATCATGACATTTATAATAATCGCCGTGTCACACGTTCGTTTACAAACGAAGAAAAAAGCTACCTATGTTCGTAAAACGCTTCGTGGAGAAGAAAAAAAGGCTTTCCAGGAAGAAATCAAGCTAGCTGCACATTCTAGACAGGTTAGAGAATCCATTTGTGCAAAAAAAAGATCATACGCGCGCATAAAATTTCAGTTTCATTGCAATTATCTCAAAATGATTATTTGCGACGGAGGTCTGGTTTTCTCATGCGCGGTCACATATGCCTTATAACATTGGAAAAAAAAATCCATGACGCGTTAGTACCAGTTTCTATTGTACATGTATAGAGAGCACCTATATATTATACAGTGCAACCTCTGATAGTGGACACTTCCACGTAAAGTATAATAATTGTATCTCTCAACAAAGGACACTCGTCAGTGCCCCAAATAGACTTATCTAATACATTTTGACCTCCTAGAAGAGGACAAACTCCCTATAAAAGCACTTCAATTTATAATAGGGTCCCAAAGTGTCCTTTATTCGAAGGTTCACTGTATTATTTTAGTACAGTTAAGAATGTTAATACATGTAGTTACATGAGTGTTCTATATTTCATTCTCTGTAAAAGGGACTTCACCATCACCATCCTCCCCGTTCGCCCATATAGTAATCGCAGAGAGTACTCCTGTTGAACGGGAGCCATCAGGCAAGTTGAACGTCTTCACCTTGTATAGAATATTACACTGATAGTGCCCAACCAAAGTATTATAATATGCCTTATAACATGGGAAAAAAAATCCATGACGCGTTTGTACCAGTTTCTATTGTACATGTATAAATAGCACCTATATATTATACAGTGCAACCTCTGATAGTAGACACTTCGACGTAAAGTATAGTAATTATATCTCTCATCAAAGGACACTTGTCAGTGTCCCAAATAGACTTATCCAATACATTTTGACCTCCTAGAAGAGGAGAAACTCCCTATAAAAGCACTTCAATTTATAATAGGGTCCCAAAGTGTCAAGGTTTACTGTATTATTTTAGTACAGTTAAGAATGTTAATACATGTAGTTACACGAGTGTGCTATACTTCATTCTCTGTAAAAGGGACTTCACCATTACCATCTGATTCATCCTCCCCATCCTCCCATATAGTAATTGCTAGAGAGTACTCCTGTTGAACTGGAGCCATCAGGCAAGTTGAACGTCTTTACCTTGTATAGAATACTACTCTGATAGTGCCCAGCCAAAGTATTATAATATGCCTTATAACATGGGAAAAAAAATCCATGACGTCTTTGTACCAGTTTCTATTGTACATGTATAGATAGCACCTATATATTATACAGTGCAACCTCTGATAGTGGACACTTCGACCTAAAGTATAATAACTACATCTCTCAACAAAGGACACTCGTCAGTGTCCCAAATAGACTTATCTGATACATTTTGACCTCCTAGAAAAGGACAAACTCTCTAAAAAGAACAAAGCACTTCAATTTATAATAGGGTCCCAAAGTGTCCTTCATTTCAAGGTTCCACTGTATTATTTTAGTACAGTTAACAATGTTAATACATGTAGTTTACACGAATGTGGTATACTTCATTCTCTGTAAAAGGGACTTCACCATCACCATCCGATTCATCCTCCCCGTCCTCCCATATAGTAATCGCAGAGAGTACTCCTGGTGAACGGCAGCCATCAGGCAAGTTGAACGTCTTCACCTTGTATACAATATTACATGGATAGTGCCCAACTAAAGTATTATATTATGCCTTATAACATGGGAAAAAAAATCCATGACGAGTTTGTACCAGTTTTTATTGTACATGTATAGATAGCACCTATATATTATACAGTGCAACCTGTGATAGTGGACACTTCGACGTAAAGTATAATAATTATATCTCTCAACAAATGACACTCGTCAGTGTCCCAAATAGACTTATCTAGTACATTTTGACCTCCTAGAAGAGGACAAACTCTCTATAAAAGCACTTCAATTTATAATAGGGTCCCAAAGTGTCCTTTATTCGAAGGTTCCACTGCATTATTTTAGTACATTTAACAATGTTAATACATGAATGTGGTATATTTCATTCTCTGTAAAAGGGACTTCACCATCACCATCCGATTCATCCTCCCTGTCCCCCCATTTAGTAGTCGCAGAGAGTACTCCTGGTAAATGGGAGCCATCAGGCAAGTTGAACGTCTTCACCTTGTATAGAATATTACACTGATAGTGCCCAACCAAAGTATTATTATATGCCTTATAACATTGGGAAAAAAAATCCATGACGCGTTCGTACCAGTTTCTATTGAACATGTATAGATAGCACCTATATATTATACAGTGCAACCTCTGATAGTGGACACTTCGACGTAAAATATAATAATTATATCTCTCAACAAAGGACACTCGTCAGTGTCCCAAATAGACTTATCTTAAACATTTTGACCTCCTAGAAGAGTACAAACTCTCTATAAAGAACAAAGCACTTTAATTTATATTAGGGTCCCAAAGTGTCCTTTATTCGAAGGTTCCACTGTATTATTTTAGTACATTCAACAATGTTAATACATGTAGTTACAGGAATGTGGTATATTTCATTTACTGTAAAAGGGACTTCACCATTACCATCCGATTCATCCTCCCCGTCCTCCCATAATCGCAGAGAGTACTCCTGTTGAACAGGAGCCATCAGGCAAGTTGAACGTCTTCACCTTGTATAGAATATTACACTAATAGTGCCCAACCAAAGTATTATAATATGCCTTATAACATGGGAAAAAAAAAAATCCATGACGCCTTTGTACCAGGTTCTATTGTACATGTATAGATAGCACATATATATATTATACAGTGCAACCACTGATAGTGGACACTTCGACGTAAAGTATAATAATTATATCTCTCAACAAATGACACTCGTCAGTGTCCCAAATAGACTTATCTAGTACATTTTGACCTCCTAGAAGAGGACAAACTCTCTATAAAAGCACTTCAATTTATAATAGGGTCCCAAAGTGTCCTTTATTCGAAGGTTCCACTGCATTATTTTAGTACATTTAACAATGTTAATACATGAATGTGGTATATTTCATTCTCTGTAAAAGGGACTTCACCATCACCATCCGATTCATCCTCCCTGTCCCCCCATTTAGTAGTCGCAGAGAGTACTCCTGGTAAATGGGAGCCATCAGGCAAGTTGAACGTCTTCACCTTGTATAGAATATTACACTGATAGTGCCCAACCAAAGTATTATTATATGCCTTATAACATTGGGAAAAAAAATCCATGACGCGTTCGTACCAGTTTCTATTGAACATGTATAGATAGCACCTATATATTATACAGTGCAACCTCTGATAGTGGACACTTCGACGTAAAATATAATAATTATATCTCTCAACAAAGGACACTCGTCAGTGTCCCAAATAGACTTATCTTAAACATTTTGACCTCCTAGAAGAGTACAAACTCTCTATAAAGAACAAAGCACTTTAATTTATATTAGGGTCCCAAAGTGTCCTTTATTCGAAGGTTCCACTGTATTATTTTAGTACATTCAACAATGTTAATACATGTAGTTACAGGAATGTGGTATATTTCATTCTCTGTAAAAGGGACTTCACCATCACCATCCGATTCATCCTCTCCGTTGTCCCATATAGTAATCGCAGAGAGTACTCCTGTTGAACGGGAGTCATCAGGTAAGTTGAACGTCTTCACCTTGTATAGAATATTACACTGATAGTGCCCAACTAAAGTATTATAATATGCCTTATAGTATGGGAAAAAAAAATCCATGAAATACCAGTTTCTGTTGTACATGTATAGATAGCACCTATATATTATACAGTGCAACCTCTGATAGTGGACACTTCGACGTAAAGTATAATAATTATATCTCTAAACAAAGGACACTCGTCAGTGTCCCAAATAGACTTATCTAAAACATTTTGACCTCCTAGAAGAGGATAAACTCTCTATAAAGAGCAAAGCACTTCAATTTATATTAGGGTCCCAAAGTGTCCTTTGTTCGAAGGTTCCACTGTATTATTTTAGTACATTCAACAATGTTAATACATGTAGTTACAGGAATGAGGTATATTTCATTCTCTGTAGAAGGGACTTTACCACAGCTATGTACCAAATCGTCATGCTCCGTCATCGAGACAGATGATACTGCTATTGAATGGGAATTAGGCAAGTTGGACGTCTTACAATGTACTTTGTAGGATATTGCATTGTTTCCAAATGGGTGCACACTGTTTGTTTAAATTAAACAGAGTAACTAGTAAATGTGACACGTAAACAAATCCAAAGTGGTTGCCATCAGTGGTGATGGTCAATGTCATTTTTTTCCCCCTCAAGTACGTATTATTAGTGCTGTGTTTACTTTTAGGAAATGAAGTGAATTGCTACCTAGGCAGTGTAAATAGTTATGCATTAAGATATTTCTGGCTGGGTCATGCACGAAGTGATCGAACAATTAGGCACATTTGCTAAGGTACGTGTATACAATATAACCCTTAATCTATTATATACATGTATAATATTATATTAAGTATAAACCCCCTGTCGCAAAACAGGTTTATATTCACACGTGGCCCAACTTAGCAGCTAGTGCATGTGCATTGATTTAACTACAGAATTCTATTTAATGCTAATCCGCACTTTAAAAGAAAAGAAAGGAATTGCAGGGAATCAGAACGATCAAGAAGGATCTTCTTCTGAGACTATATATACTGTAGGCTTCACAGGTCTCATTGTGAGTGTTTTCCATGCTGTTGGAGCATCTCAAAAAAATTTCATTTTTATGGAGGCCGATTGATTATTTTATCTCGTAGACAATTCGGGATAAATTGTAAGGAGTTTAATTGTTGATTTTGTGGAAAAAAAATTGCAGCAGCAAATTAAATTCAAAATACAATTTCTTGTGCACCCTGAGTCTTGTCAAGCTCCCACATTTCATGATGAGTAAATATCACAATGTTTATCCCTCGCATTGGTGAAGCCATCGCGAGTTGATGGATGTACTGTAGTTAGCATTTTAAAAGTGGGCATTAGTTACAGAAAGGTTCACTTTAGATTTTAGATGGCTATAGTGCAGAAAGATCCATAGGTTTCTGTTCTTCAAATTGGCTGTGCAGTTAGCTAGTTAAGTCTTCTGTGCTGCCATTTTTGTCATATGTCTTTGTCCATCTTCTTGATCTCTACAAAATGTCCTCTGGGTGTTTGATTTGATACCTGCACAATCATAGTTCCACGTAGAAATGCTTTGAGTGCATTTCTGTGTTATTAAAGGCTAATTTTAAAAATTTGTTTTCATTCATAAGTATTCCAAAAATTTTTTACAGATTTAGCTTGATCAAAATGGCAGCTGAAATTCACAAGTCTGTATCTTGCTTCCAGATGAGAGCTTAGATCTGAAACTTTCAATGTGTGCTAAGGATGGTGAGACCAACAAATGCCACTATTCAAATAACTTCCAAATTCGTGGTTCAAGTTTTGCAAGGTTGCTACATGTACATTGAGCACACCTTCGATGTTTGCACTTTTTAACCCTTTAATTGTTTGCTAAGTTTATTCAATTAATGAGGTGAGCCACTCCTTTCCGAAATGTTTGTTGAATGCATAATTTCTTTCGCAAATGTTGCTTTTTGGCTGTAATGTCTGCAAGTGTAGACATCCATGGCTCATGCAGCTCGCGAGGAATATGAACCTTCATAGTTCTTGTTTAAACTTCACTTGTAAATCTGTACAACTTTATTCTTGCGTACATTTTTCAAGCTGTACAGTATACCGATGTTTTGTGAATTATAGGCTTAACTATAATGCAATACATGTATTTTTCGATTTCCTGTTTTTTTTCCCTTTTTTCTTTAAACAGGGGTTCAGTTGACCGTTCCAATCAAGTTTTTGATTTCAATAAAGGAGACCTTGTGTTCGACACCTCATGGCGTCGGGGTGTAATTATACAGATTAAAAGACAGGAAGTGGGCAGCGTACAGAAAAAAACAACTGATATGTCGTGCCTCTATACATTAATTAATTCTGTCATAACAATGCAGGTAACTGTTCGTTTCTTGGATGTTGAAGTGGTCCAGGATGTTCCTTTACAATCATTATTTCATTTGCCGAAAGACCACATTACGAGCCGCTTTATTCATGGTATTGACTCGATTGCTACCATAATTGGTTTATTTTGTTTGTCAATTCATAGTTTCGACTCTCCGATGATTCCATTCATTTCACCGAGGTTAGGGAGACAGTATGCCGGCATTGTTATGCATGTATTTTCTTTTGTAAACAGGTTAAATGGGAGTTTTTGGATGTGGCTAGGAAACGACAACTTAAAACCAAGATTATTGCAAAAGTATAGTCAAATGAATGGCATATAGCAAGTGAAACAATTGTATTGAATGTAAGTGACTGATTTATGCAGACATATCAATACGACACTGAGCTGGTAAAACATACTGTACTAATAAGTTTAAATGGAGTTGATGTTGGGGAGCACTTAGTCAGTATGATCAAGGAAAGATCAATGGCTCCTCCCCAGGTATGCATGGTGTGGTTTTTATGAGGATTGTGCGTTTTATTGATTATTTCCTTCATTCCTATAAAGTCCTCATTTAGCAGTAGAGACATTCGCTTGAAGAAGGGAGTGAAACCTCAGACACAGAACTATACAGCTGCTCGGGAAAATGTAAGTATATTATATATACCATTTATTAAGTGGAATCTTTTAAATGGAGAAACTTTCGCTTTTTTCGTGGATTGTAAATTGATTTGCAAAATAAGTATCTTGCAAATTCTTTAATTACCGTACAGTTTGCGAGAATAAAGTTGTGCGATTCGCAGGAAGTTTAAAACATTGTGAAATTTTATTAATACAAAATGTGGGGCGTGATGGGACTTACTATGTATAAGAAATTGTACTACAGATTTATTTTGTGTGATTTTGTCTCACTCGCAAAATCGCACGATTAAATTCTTCGCAAACTGTTCCGGCTGTACGGTACACCTAAAATGGCACTATATTATTATGGTATGTTTCCCCTCACCCTCACAAAAACACAAGTTTAGCTGGCGCTCGAAAGATATTCCAGTTATACAGTACCAGGGTTTCTTTCAGCTTTCGGCTGAAGAGGGGAAGAGGGGGCATATCAATGTTATTACAAACATTGGGGGGGGGCATGTGGAATTCGAACACACCCAAGCATTTAACAGTGTATCGTCGGATGTATAAGATATTCTTGAGTCAAAAGGGGAGGGGCAAAGCAAATTTAAGGAAAGGGAGGGGGAGGCATTTGCCCACCCCCTGAAAGAAACCCTGAATACATATACATGTATCTATATAGTGTATGATTTTGAAAAAAATATAATTAAAATTTTTTTACAATAGATTAGATATGAAGAACTGAAATGTAAAAAAATACCAGAATATGTTTCCAAGGTCCTTCCCCAGTCACTATAATGTATCAGTACACCATTTATCCTCCATCTGTATAGATTGAAAGTCTGGAAAATGACAACAAGAAACTGAAGGTAAGTATATTATATATATCATATACTAGTGGATTGTAAAACAATGATGGGGCGAGCCTTCGCGAAGCATAGTTGACCTGATAGTTGTGCTTAGGTAGATTTAGCAGTTTATGTTGTATATACCGGCTTCGTATTCATTTGATAATCATCAAGTGGATAACTGAAACATGCATCAATGATGTTCTTTGGAAAGAAAGCAGACTGCCAAGTAGCACAGATGTGTTAGTAGAAAGCCACATGATTGTAGCATACACAGATAGCGATATAATACACTGTACTGAGGGAGCTCAATTCGTAATGTCACACTTATTAATTATAGCGCTACTTGTGACTGACCGTTTCATGGATAATGGCTCTTGGAGTCAGAAAGCTTGTGTAATCAAGATTTTCTAGTAATAGCGAGCACAGCTGTGTAGATAGTGGATCGAAATCTGATCTTGGCGATCGCAGCTGACATTGGTTGACACAGTACTTTAAGTCGTCATTGTGTAGCCATTGTTATGTTAAAACGTGCTCAGGTAGGCGTGATCTGATAACACGTGTTTTTGTGAATTTACGAAGTATAAACAGAATTTTCCCCGTAATTTGGTCGATCCCCACATACACGTACGCTTTCGACTAGTGTGGGGCTCGCTCAGGCTCGCCCCAATTAGTAAAGTATAGTTATAATCATCAATAATTACTATATGTTTAATATAGCAAACCAGATACTTGGCCTCCCAAGTTGACCATGAATAATACATATTCTAAAAACCTATTTGTAAGTCTATCGTATAAGTCTATCGTATAATGTGTGTAATGTAATTATTATTGTTAATATGTGCTCATTTTGTTTGTTAGAATACGTTTATAGCTTTTTTCCATAACCATCAAAGTCACCTAAGAACTGTCCATTTCCAGTTTATGGAGCGTCCGGATAACGTAATGATGCTTCGATCTTTAATGAACATTGAATTGCCACAGAACAAGAAGGTAAAACACATGATACACATTATGCTACCTATATCTCCCTTTCACTGTCTATTTAACCTAAGCTTTCATAGTTTTATTCTATGGCTTACGCGTTCACAATGCATCATACGCCTCTATTGCTGTTAGATTGGTATAGTCCAGTTGAGTGGTGGCCTTCCTCTGTGCCCTATAAAAGCATTCTTCATCATTTGTCAAGAGAAACAACGGAGGAAACAGTTTACTGGTCTCATCCCACTGGTTCAGGTATGTTTGTATGTCTGTGTGGTTGTCTGGTCCCGCCATTAATTACTTAACCACCATCACTGATTGTTTTCCTTGTTGTAGGAAAGGTTTATTTCTACTCTAAGACAAGTACTCACTGTCCAACCCAGACCACCTCAACCAATGCAGCAGGTGAGAGTAGTAGAACTACACTCCATGTAGGCATCTTATCAGTAAATGAGTATACTGCCATATACTCGTGTGTATAGATCTGTGTGTATACATATGTGTGTATGTGCATAGTAGATGCAAAGGGTTGGAAAGTATTCAATAGCACATTTTGTCATATATATGTGTATAAGTACATGGAGACATACAGTATAGTTTCAGTGTTTATAATACCTTTTGTGTATATGTAGGGTTAGGCACGTTATGCTTTTAAAAAAACCTATTATGCTATGCTCTAATGATTATGCTTTCAATCTTGACCCATTATGCTCTAAAATTGACTTGGCTTTTTAAAATTTAAGAAGGTTTAAGGCTGATTCACACCATAAACATAATGTAAACGTAATCTAAACAAATATATGAAAAGTGTATGGACCATTCACGTAACGTAAACATTTAACTTTGAACATTATGACTTATTGATTAACTGACTGCCTCGTACATAAATGTATACGCCTACCATATGAGTTGTACACATGGTTTAACATACATACATAGGATTAGGCACATTATTTTGAAAAAGAGCCATTATATGCTTCAGTGCTTTAAAAAACTGCCCATTATGCTTTGAATCTTAACCCATTATGCTCTAAAATCGACTTGGCATTTTAAAATTTAGGGAGGTTTAAAGGCTGGTTCACACTATAAACGTAACGAAACGTAACATTACCGTAACAAAAGCAAATGCATGGGAAGAGTATGAACCGTGACGTATGAATAGAAAATATTTTAATTCATTACGTCACGTTAACAATTCGTACTCTTCCCATGTATTTGCTTTCGTTACGGTTAAGGTTACGTTTCGTTACATTTATAGTGTGAACCAGCTTTTAGGCTGATTCACACCATAAACATTATGTAAACGTAATGTAAGGAAATACATGGAAAGAGTATGGACCGTTTATGTAACGTCAACGTTGAACTTTGAACATCACAATTTGTACTCCTCCCGTGTGTTATACGGTAAATGCATTACTACGTTTACACCCACCATATGAGTTGTACACATGGTTTAACTAAAAAATTACCCTATTATGCCACCATTTATGCCAGCATTATGCTCCTGCTGTGGTATACCAATTATGCCAGCACAATGTGCCTTAAGCCTATACATATGTACATACTATTATGTCATTGTATGTTTATACAGCTGTTTATAATACTACATTGTATGTACTATGGAAGCCTTATTCTTCATGATTATGCACACTGGAAGTGGTGTATATTCACTGGTGAATGTACCAGTAAGAATAATATACAGGGAAAATATTCTAGGAGGGGGGGGGGGGGGGGGAACCCCAAGTAAAGAAAGCCCCAAAAGTAGTAAACCCTTTCTGTTATGTATACAAAGTTACCAAATATGGAGTCTGGATCAAGTACAAAATGCATGACGAGACACAGTTAGTTACTTAGTTACATTAGTTACTTAGTTACGGTTAGTTACTTAGTTACCGTTAGTTACTTAGTTACGGTTAGTTGGTTAGTTACATTAGTTACTTAGTTACGCATCAGATTATCAGCACTAGTACTGACTTAACTTGAAGGGAGACATACTTGATAGCAAGAAGAGCCACTGTGGCTGACAACAAATAAAATAACTCAAATGGCTTTTTTTAGTTGGTGGGCATGTGCAGAGAATAAGGCTTCCATAGTACAAATTAGTTATAGTATGCCTGGCACTGGAATATACGAACATACCCGAGTGAATAGTTAATAAACCCTTGGGCTACGCCCTTGGATTTATTAACTTCACTCGGGTATATCTCATATATACCCCTGCCAGGCATGGTATAACTATTAAATGTATGCCCATACTATAGATGCAGAGAGCTGGACTCCCTAGTAATCTAATGGGTGACTACATGATGAACCCTCAGCAACTGCAAGAAATGGGCCAACAACAACAGCAACAACAGGGTGGTACAGGATGGGGAGCATGGCATTATATACCTCAACAACAGTTAATGGCTGGAGGGGGTGGGGCTACTGGTGGGGGTAGCAATACCATAGGATCCATGGAGGGACAGAATACATTCAATACAGGGACTGGTCAGGGAGCTGCAGGTGGAGGGGGTGTGGCTGGTAACAATGCAATGTTTATGGGTGGACGACAACAACAAGTAATTAATGATACAATAAAATATAATTATGCATATATTTTGAAATAATTATGTTTTACTCCAGAATTATTCAACAATGTCATCCATGATGGGGTCCCAGTCCGGTACTATACCTCCTACCCAGCAACTACAACACTACAGTGGTATGACAGGAGGCAGTGGTGGACAGCAGCAATCAATGAGCCACCCTCTCCATGGAGCACAAGTTGCACAGCAACCCATGAGAGCTGCAAGAGGTGGTGTTGGGATGCAGCAACAAGAGCAGCAGCAGCTACAGCAACAAGGGTTACCCGGATCCAACACTCAACAGCAGGTTCCTTCACGACAGCAACAACCTCCTGGTGGAGGAGAGAGTAGACAATCAACACTGGATTTTTTTCATCTTTAATGTAACATTCTTAAGTTTGCAAATTTTTTTTTTGCAAGATTTTTTTGATCTATAGACTATTACATAGACCTATGGTGTTTTAGTTATGGACTAAAATTTATGTGTTGTGGTCACTGGAACATCATATTATATGATCTTGAAATACTTGCATGCCATGGAGATTGGCAGCTCGAGCTTTGCTCTCTATGATATAATAAAGCATGCGCATGTAAAGGGTGGCAACCCAGGGTGCCAGGCTTGTATCAGCTATATATGTCTTCATTTAAAAGGCAGTTGCGTGTGGTCTAATGATAATATTCCTTGACGACCACACAAGCATGGTATATACTGATAGTATAGCTTATGGGATATGGGTCCTGTAGTGATTGATGTATATATGGCTGAGCTGTTACTGGTTATATTGGGGGGCTTCAACCCCTTAGCCACCCTGTTGCCACCAATGATACTAGCTATATGGCCCTAATGTGGAATAATAGCACTTAATTGCATGAAAATAGAAACTTAGACAATGTATGATACATATTGACTTGAATTATGGCAAATGATAATGCCCAGCAGCACATGTACAATGTAACTTCATTACTTTATGTTTTATCTAACTAATGATAAAAAATTTTTAATTGATTGTAAATGAATTATGCATTATGTTCAACGTTCATTATTAGTTACTGTACTGAGTGCTATATATAGCATGGTTTTTATCTCGTGAACAGCTTTAGCATCAACCCTTTCCTCCTGCTTTGTGTAGTCTTTCAACTAGGGCCCATTGTTCACCCATTTTGACGTTTGCTTTAATGGTACCAGCCGAAAGCTTTGATATTTACTAAACCACAAGATGCAGTGAGTTGACATTTCGTACCATTATCTTGTTGTCTTTAAAATATTTCTTCTTTTCTCTTTCAAATGGATGCCATCAAAATTTTTTTAGGGACATTCTCATTTAAATGGATCAGTGGCCAACATGTTTAAACCCTTGTGTTGTTACCATGCAACACTGATATGACATGAGTCGCATGATGAATGACGACTATAAACAGCACGTAATGGTGAGACTTAAAAAAAGCTCAGAAAAGGAAACATAAACTTAGTGAAGATGATAAATCAAGAAGCAATGACATTGTTAATAATGCAGTATGATTTTATAACACTGTATGTAAAAGGCTACACATTTCATATAAAATTATTGTTGAAAGAGGGCGTGGCCGTATTTATTTATTTATTTTTTTTTTTTTCCTTTTTTTTTCCAAGAGTGATTATGGCGTTGCTGCTGGAAGTGCTTTTGTTGTTCAGTACGGTGTTTGGATTCAGTTTGAGCTGTAAATGTGTTCACGGTAGCTTCGATATTAAAAGAAGCACGGCGATATGCAATAACTTCAGAAACTCCGATAACATTTACATTGGACGGGTACACGAGATCTTCTGTAAGTGCTTGTTGGCAGAAGACGACGATTCCGGCGATTATTCTTGCTTGCAGTACAATCTGGTAGACGGATTCCCTCGCGGTGAAGCACAAAAAACCTACAACTGTGAGAAATTCACTGCTCCTTATAGCTTTCAGTAATGTAACACCGTCAACTCGGAGATAGCTGGTAAAAATAACTATGCTTGCTGTTCATATAATACAAGTGATGTTATCAGTATTGTATACTAGGATTATCTGGTGGTAGTATTGATCCAGTGAGGAAACCAGTAATCAATGTAACTGGTGATGATGGTAACTGCGGGCTCGATACAGATCCATATCTCGAACATATTTACAAAAAAAGTGGGTGTGTCCTTAATTTCCAACCATGTTATTATACAATGAATGTGACCAGAGTTTTCAAAGGAAACCATACGGTAAGTTATAATGCTTAAACACTAGTGGTTAACTAACTGGACTATGCCTATACACTGAATACTATTATATAATATAAAATATTTTCATGCATAGACGTATGGCTTCTGGTCTACTCACCTTGTTGTTTTCCCAGGGTAAAAAAATGTACTGGAAGTGTAGATTGGTATTAACAATTGGCTCTTGCTTGTAAAATATGACGCTGTTTTTGACGCTAAGACCAGAAATAGTTAGCATTTGTGATACACCTAATAGTCAGCCTTGTTAATGTTTGCATTTTGCTAAGCAACATGGTAGGAAATTTAGATGTGTGATTATGTATCCAAATGCCCTATACTTACTTAGTTATTTTGTTTACATGTCATCGTATTCTTGCTCTTGCCTGCCATTTCCCTCTCATTATTGGTCACCTCTGTATGGCTTCAATGGTTAAATAAATCATTATATAGTTCCATTACTGTTGCATATGCTACTATAGGTTGGTTCACTAATATCCAGCCCTGGACCTGATGTACTCACTACATGTGGCCAAGAGAACCGTGTATTAAGATTGGGAATGGATTACCTGGTGGGTGTGGGTGGAGCCTGCAGCCCCATCAGTGAATGGTCACTGACTAATGTGTATAAGTCAGCTGAATTGGATCTTCTAGCAAGCGGAGCATGCGCATCTAATAATTCTGACACATCTAATAATTCTGACACATCTAATAACTCTGACACATCTAATAATTCTGATACATTTAATAATTTTGATGCATCTTCCTCGGCTGTACATGTGGTAGTCTGTTCTATCATTGTAACACTGATGGCTACTGTATTAGCTATACTTGCCATTTCTTTCATCGAATAAATTAATGCTGGCTTTTTTTGTACTTTTTATTAATTTATATTTTTCATACTATTCTTTTGCTTAATTTGTACTTCCCATGCTCCTAGCTCACTGAGTCTTTGTCAGCCGGTGCAAAGAGGTGCGGGATGCATGTGTAATCTAATGTTTATGTATAGTATATCAGAAACATTCTCGTTCAAGTGGATCAAAGTTTAAATCCTTGTTGTTACAATGGTAACATCAAATAGCGTGTCACACAACCAAGCAAGTGACAGTTGTTGAAAGGGGGCGTGGCTGTGGGTTTTTTTTATTCAACTTTACACCTTAGTGAAGATGATAAATCGAAGAGCAAATGACGTTAATTAAAAAAAAGGTTAAAATGGAGTTTCCAGAGGCAGGCAAGGTTGGAGCGAGGAAGT